>PVKP010052834.1:0-12248 GCA_004027715.1 Plecturocebus donacophilus | reverse complement strand
GCACCCAGGGCCTCGGTCAGCTCTGCCTGTGAGCACCCAGGGCCTCGGTCAGCTTTGCTGTGAACACCCAGGGCCTCAGCTCTGCTGTGAGTACATAGGGCCCCAGCATCCTGCCTCTGGATAGAGGTGAAGGATGCCCAGTCCCTCACAAGTCTCCCTCAGGGAGAGGAGAAAGCCGGCACCAAAGGCTTTGTCTGCATTTGGCCTCACTCCTGAGAATATAGCCATTGCCTCTGGCCTGCCACCCTAGTTGGCTACAGAGGGCCCGTGAATTTACTCCATGTTTAGACGCTGTTGCAAATGGAAGCTGAGAAGTGCTGCAGAGGCCCTGGGAAGAGCAAGACTGCAGAGGAGCGGGGGCACACACCAGCACCACCTCGAGTAGGTGCTGCACAGGTGACAGGTGCAAAGCTCCGAGGAGGTGGGTGGCCCCAGAGGACACCTGTGCACAGCACGGGAGCTGCACGATGCTGAACTTTAGGGCCCCGTTCCCACCCAGCTGTCCCTGAACAGCCCCAGCCTGGGCTTCCCAGCCTGCCCCCTTACCGGTGCCGTCTGCTCTTTCTCGGTTCCTGGTGCGCTGGGCCTGGGGCTCAGCAGGGGCCGCTGCGTTTCTAACATCAGGGCCAGGGCTGGACTGGGGTCCGGGGGCTAGGGGCCCTTCACTCCTCTCCTGCTCCAATGAGGCCGTGGCATTGAGTCGGGAGCGTGCCTGGGGCTGCGGTGCTGGCGGGGGCTGTGGGCAGGAGGAGCCCAGCGGAGCAGTGTTGGAGTCCATCCTGCCAGGAAGAAAAGCCAGGGTCAGGCACCTCCAGCATGGGCAGAGCCTGCTCAGGCACTTATTGTCTGCTGGAGAGAGAGAAAAGCAGAGAGAGGCGGGCAGGAGCTGCCAGACACTCCGCACAAGATCTCACTGATGCTCAGTGCAGCCCCAACAGGCCAGCTCTGCTTCCAGGGAGGAAACCACGGGAGGACACTCACCCATGTGACTCTATAGATGGCAGAGCACTAACCATCTCAGACCTGCATGTGCCGAGGCCTGAAGTCCCTCCTCACCAGACATGAGCCACATAACCCTGGTCTTCCCTCGTACAAGACACATGGATGATGATGGCAACACTCAGAGACCACCCATGTGGAGCCCGGCTGCAGGAGGCTGAAATAGGCCCCACGTGATATGTGTCCACTAGTGTCTGTGAACACCCCCTTATTTGGAAAAACAGGTCTTTGAAGATATATTTAAGGATCCTGAATGAGATGAGATCAGCCTGCAGTAGGCCAGCCCTGGCTCCAGTAGCTGATGGACTTATAGAAAGGCAGAGGGTAACAGAGCCATGTGGAGATGGGTGACAGCGGCCAAAGAGCATGAGGACCACTGGCCACTGCCAAAAGCTGGACAGAGGCGAGGAACTGAGCCTCCCTCACAGCCTCTCAGAGGGACCCATCCTGCCCATGCCTTGCCTCCAGAACCATCAGAGTAAACCTCTGTTGTTTTAAGCCACCACATTTCCAGTAGTTTCTTACGGAAGCTCTAGGAAGCTAATACGCTGGTACTGAGTAAAGTTCAGTAAATATGCGAGGGGAGGAGAGCTGGGGAGGGGAGAGGAGAGTAGGGGAGAGAAGAAGGGAGCCCAACTGGTGGAGCTGGGAGTCATAACCAGGCCTGCCACTCCACAGCCCTACCCGCAGAACCAAAGTCACAGGACTGATGCCCCAGAAATCAACACACAGTAAAAAGCAAACTAAGGCAGTGTGGTCAGGGCATCAGAAGAACCTAGAGTGCACAGAGATCCTGTGACCCGTGTCACGCCAGCTTTATTTTATTCAACAGAGGCCCTCACGTGCTGCTTAGCAACATGGAAAAACACCAGCACCCCTGTAATGAAGGACAACTACCAGCCACAGACACAGAGCTAAAAGCATTGCAGGATCTGGAGTGCTGGGACCCAGATAGGGCCCTGAATGAGCAGCCTGAGGGGTGGGATGCAAACCCCTGATGCTGCTGGACTTTGTATGTGTTGTGTGAGGCTGCCGAAACTTTTCCTCAGATTCCCAAAGGACTCTCCCAAGATCAGGGCCACAGCCATCCTCTGAGGCACAGAGCAGGGAGAGGCTGGTAACCAGAGAATCTTGCTCCCAGCCCCAAGCTGCCACGGCCCTGTGCTCCTGGCTCTGAGCCTACCATCTGTGTGGTCCTGAGCAGGCCACATCCCTCTCTGCACCTCAGCCTCCTCATCTGAAAATGGGGATGGGGGCAACTGTGAGGACCCAGTGAGAACAGACGTCATGGGCATCATGAGGGAGTCGGGTCCCGGCCACCTCTGAACACCCAGCGCTTGGCATGGAGCCGGGCCCCAGTAGGTGCCCAGAGGACACTTTTGGGGGCAGTCGTTACTGGAAGAGTCAGGAGTGGCCCCAGGCTTCATATACAACCATTTCTGCTCCATTCCCAGCTGCAAATGGGTCCTAAAGATAAGATCTGTGCTGCTCAAGGACTCTGCAGATTTTAATCCAGACATTCCTCCCTCAGAGGGACTGAGCCTTTAGTTTAAAACATCCCCCAGGTGCAAACCACAGTGGTCAAGCTTGGGAGCCTGCTCTGTCCTGTTTCCAAGTTCCAAGCTCCCAGGAACTAGCACCTTCCACAAAACCAGCCATTTAACTGCACGTGCAGACCTAAGTGCACCCTTAGTCAGCTGTAGTAGAGAAATACAGGATCGCACATAGAACTCACACGTTCTGGGCAAACAGAACCACAGTCCTGCAGGCCAATGGGCCACCCGAGACGGGGAAAAGTCAGGTTTTCAAACTACACATGGCCATGGTCTGCCTTACCTCCACGGCCTCCAGTATCCCAGGGTCAGGTGTCGCTTTCTCAGACAGAGAGAAGGGGCACCTTTACTGAGGGCTGACCTAGCCAGGGCATGTCTGCCATTAAGACCAATGGCTCTGTTCTCAGTATTGTCTTTTCTTGTGAGTTCCTTGCATGGCCCTGGAGGACAGGTCCTATTGTCATCCCAGCGTTATAGATGGGGAATGTTTTATCCTTTAACCTCACCCTACTTCACAGACAGGAACCTAGATGCAGGGAAGGGAGAGACCTGCTCAAGGCCAAACAGCTCGAAGTACCAGGGCTGAAATTCAAATCCAGATCTGCCCAATTCTAAAGCTTCTGCAAGCTCATTTCTGAAAAAGACGACTTTGAAATCTGATGGCCACTGTACACTCTCCCCCCAGGCCCATTCACTGCAAAACACTGGCCGCCCTTCCACATCAGCACACAACTGCTGATCTCCACACTTCTGTTTCTGCAGGGCCCTCTTTCCGGAATGCCTTCCTACCCCACCTCCCCCAGCCCAGACCCTAAGCACCCTTCAAGTCAAGAGCTCCAGTGACACCTCCTTTGTGGGAGCTTCCAAGCTGTGTCCTGAGTCTTTGCCTTCCTCACATGCTCAGGTAAACACACAGCACTCAGTCGATCACCTCTCCAGCAGAGCCCTCCCTCCTCTGCTAGAAGTTACAGCTGGAAGCAACAGGGCGTGGGGTGTCGGTTACCCTTACTAGTGGCCACTTGACCTCACTGTGTGTTTCCTCATCTGTAAAACGGGGATAGCACCTCCCACACAGGGGTGCTATGAGGATTACGTGTATGATGGAAGAGAAAGCAAACTGTTGGGCACTGAAAACCCTAAGCCATTACCCAAGGTGCTAAACAAAGGCATGTTGGGTTGGAAAACAAGTCATAAAAGGAATTTCAGGAAAACAGATTCTAGCCGGCCTATGTACCATGAATGTCACACTGCTGTAAAAATACAAGTGTTTAAAGTAAAATCTCTAGTTAGTGGGAATGGATGAATACAGGACAATTAATTTTCAGGTTCCCTGAGGGTTGCCCAACTCTGGTTTGGATCAAAGGGCTTGTTATTTCAAAAGAAGCAAAACAATTCCTGGTCATGGTTGGTCAGAGGGACAATGAAGATCAGAACACAATCTCCAGGTGGAAGGGTTTGCTGTCTGTTCCTCCCTACTCTGAGTCTTCCTACGGGTGACCAACCACTGTGAGCCCTAAGGGCAGGGACTACATCTCATTCACTCAGAAGACTTGCTGCCTTGCCAGGCATACATTAAGCACTTAATGTATGTGGGCAGAAGCCTGAGGCAGCCTGGCCTGGGGAAGGAGCACCACAAGCAATAATGTGGTGGAACCTTATCAAGTCCCTTCCCCAGGCCCCGGCATCCAGGCAGCTCCGGCTGCATCCCTCTGCGCCCCCAGATTCCTGCCTGCATGGTGGGGCACTCAGCCCCAACTCCCCACTGGTGACCAGAGCAATGCTGAGAACCCATCACTGTGTAAGATCCACAAAAGCAGAGTTGCTAGCATTCTTTCCCTATGAGCACCGAGGCATATTTTTATCCAATCTAAACACAAACACCGGCATCAAGGAGTTCAGCTGAGAGGTCACCACCCTGGAGAGGGCTGCAGGGACCATGCGTCCACTCAGAATCGCAGCAGAATCACCACACGTGGCCTTCTGCCCTAAGCGCTCTGGCCCTCACCCAGGCCACCCCCATTCTGTTCTCTCAGGGAGCAACCCCACCTCCTAAGCCAGCGCCTCAGAAACAGCCCCCGTGGGAAGCCGAGATGATGTTCGCACTCTCTGATCATTGCCTCCACCTCCAGGATGCCAGTCCAGGGGAGTCACTGGACATGCCCTCGGAGCTCACACACAATGTCCATCACATGGCACTTTCGGTACCATCCAGAAAGGAGCTGGCTATAAAATCTACATTCCTCCATATGGTGCGACGCTGTGCAGCTATTAAACGTGACCTCATACACGAAAGTTTAGAGACAAGGAAAGCGTCTGCAGAACACTGTTAAGGCAGGATTGAAAGCAGCATAAGATATTATCCTGAGTCTGTTTAGGATGAAAACAAAATTTATCTGCAGAAAAAAAAATGGAAGAAAATTCCCTCTAAAAAAGATACTTGCTATCTCTGGGTAAAGATTATGTGTGGTTTCATTTTATTCTTCTTTTAAATATATTTCCCTAGTTTTCTATAATGAGTTTGTAATGTTTTTGAAATTAAAGCAAACGTTATTTTAAAACCCATCTGTGACCAAGCCCTAAGGGAGCAGGCCTAGTAGGTTCCGGTCCTGGGATATCTGCTCTGGCCTGGCCTGACCCAGCCCCCTGGCACAGGGCTGCTCCTTAAGACAAGGGCACAAAGCCCTTGGTGGATCCCAGGTACCTATTTTTGCTCAGAGTATTAAGGGCCAAACCAAGGAACATTCCAGCTCTATCCAATGTGGCACATTCACAGGAACAACAGAGGGAGTTGAACTGGGGCTGCCCCCAGCAGCAATCATGACAGCCACAGTGGCCAAGCCCCCACCACACACCTGGCACCTGCTCCAGGCCTGGCCTGGATGGTCAGCAGGTGTGGACTGAGGGTAGGTCATGTGCCAGGCACTGTGCTAGGCTCCTCTGCCCTAGAGAAGTCTCATCCAGGGCCAGCTTTGGAGCAGCCTCGTCTAGATGGGAAGGGTAACACCTAAACAGACACCCACAAAGAAGGCACAGAAGGGGCCCTCACTCAACTGTGGGAAGAGGCAGGACAGGAATCCTGCAGGAGACCGTCACAGCCTTCCGAACAAGCAGGCAGGAGCCAGGCAAGGAGAGACGCCTGGGCATTCCAGCAAGGGGTGTGCCCAGGAGAGGAGGCAGCAGAGGGACAGTGAGCCAGCCTTGTGGCCAGGAACATGCAGGTGGCTGGGAGGTGACTGCTGCAGAGAGGACACAGGAAGGATAAGTGAGCAGCAAGGTGGGTCCCCGAGGGCCCAGAGGAATGCTAGCTCAAG
Organism: Plecturocebus donacophilus; assembly: GCA_004027715.1. NCBI lineage: Eukaryota > Metazoa > Chordata > Mammalia > Primates > Pitheciidae > Plecturocebus > Plecturocebus donacophilus. Next base: position 6,385 of record PVKP010052834.1, on the reverse strand, counting down.
AGGTGGACTTGACCTGATAGGCCAGAGGGAAGTGGCAGCTGAAAAACCAGCAGGGCTGTGCGGAGCCAGGCCTGGATCCGGACCAGGGAGGAGGCTGGGGGCGGTCCAGGGAGAGGCGAGGGTCCTGAACCAGGGCAGGCATCCGAGGCAGGAGAGACCCAACTGGGAGTGAGGAATGAGGGGCATGGGGGTGGCCTGGTTTGTGGCTGAGGCTGGCTGCAGTGGTGCCACTTCCTGAGGTAGGGTCGTGGGAGGCGAGGGGAGCCATGTAGGCATGAAGCTCCTGACCTATTATGGTTCCTATGGCCAGCGTTGTGGACGGGTATTTGGGGTCTGTCCGTTAGTGCAGGCATCTCTGGGGGTTGAGACTGAGCTACGGTCCCCTCTGTGACCAGCCCCAGAGGCCTGCCCAGCCCTGATCTGGGATGGGCAGGGGAGGCCTAAGTCAGAGACCCCCTCCATGCTCTTCCATCCTGGGAAAGATGAGATGGGGTCTCCCAGCCAATTTTTCTTGGGTCTGCAAAGGGAGGAGGACAAAGGAGCAGGCAGGGAAAAGCGGCCGGAATGTGGAGGAACCTCTCTCTAACTCCCTGGCTGGATACAAAGGAGCCCCCATGGAAATCACAGACCTTTGGAGACAGAAGTAAACAGGTGGGCACAGTGGCAAAGGTGGCCTCTGGGCTTCCCGTGGGCTCCCTCCCCTGCTGCAGAGAACAGGCAGCCAGCACATGGGATACCCAGGGCGCAGCTCCCTGAGTGATGGATGCTGGCAGAAGAGAAAGCCCTTTACAAACTGCAAAGCCCTGGGTCAAATGCCAGAGGTCATTGTCCAAGGTGAGGAAAGGCGGGGCTGTTTCTGGAGAGATGGGGCAGAGGTCTCACACCAGGCTCTAACCTGATCAGCTTCGTGGTCCTGGGCTGGCACCAAACCCTGCTGAGCCTCAGCTTCCTGGGGTACAAATGGGGACTATAACTTCTCCACCTAAGGCTACCGAGGGTTAAATCTGGGCGGTGGGGGCTGCACAAATGCTACTTTCTTAGAATTCGTAACATCAACTACTAAGTGGGTGAGAGGCCAGGGCTCCATCACATCCAAAAGGGCTGGGCAGGATTCTCCAGAAAGTTTTCGCTGATCAAATAAACTAAGGATCCAGAGGGCGGAGTTCATACCCCGAAGCTGCCCCTCGGGCGGGCCGGGTTCCCCGGGGAACTAAGCCCCTTTTCCCCCACGCAACACCTCCGGGGAGCCCAGGCGGATTCCAGCTGCAGGGCGGGCACCGAGGGTGGCTGTAGGTCCTGGGCCCGCGGGGGAGGGGCATGACGGGGCAACTCGGGCGGGGCGCGGAGAGGGGGCCTGCCCGCCGGGCCGCTCTAATTCTCCGGCCTGCTGTCCCGGCCGCGGCGGGGATCCGGGCGAGAGCGCGCGGGGGCCAAGGGCGCGCCCCCTGGGTCACCTGTCCGGGCCCGGGACAGGGGTAGCCTTGCACGTCGCAGAGCGGGCGGGACCCCCGGTCCTCCAACTTCGGGGGCCTTGCCGGGACTTGGGACCAGTCACCCATCAGCTCGTAAGGGGAAACTGAGGCCCGACGCGTGCAGTGCCTCAGGGCTCTTGACCGCCTCATGCGCGCTGCCCACAGCCACCGCGCCAAGGCCCAGGCCCAGAAGTACTCACCGGCCAGTGAGTGGGCCGCACGAGGCGCCGCGACGCCCTCGGGCCTCTGGTCCGGCAGCAAAGTTGTTCGCGGAGAGGCAGGGAGAGGAGCGGCCCCGGGGAACATGCAGCACTGGCTGCTGAAGCGCCGGCTAGCGCGGCCCTAGGCGCTAGGGGGCGGGGCAGGGGCGGGGCCTCCGTCCGCCCTCCACTCCAGACGCGGCCCCCCGGATGCGGCGCCAGCTCGGGCCGCTGAGCGGCTGGAGCACCCACCAATCACTCCACACCTCCGCCAATCAGGGTGCGCCTCGCCTCGCTGCAGCTCGGCCCTCCCCCTGCGCGGTTGGGCCCGAGGGGCCATAGGGCGGGTCTGGCTCGCTCACAGCGAAAGTTTCCGAGTGGACTCGGGCCCAGCCCCGCCCCGCCCACAGGACGTCCCGTTGCTTAGCGAGGCCGCTCGCCTTCTCCTCTAACAGGTGGTTGGGCCGGGTGGAGACGACTCCGGCCATCTTCTACCACTCCAGCCCCAGCGGCCCCAACTGCAGATTCATATTTGCTGTTGCAATATTAACACACGTTTTCAGCGCCTATTCCGGAGCTGCAGGAGAGTCCGAGGGCTCCCCTAATACAGAAGCAGAAATGGAAAAATGGGGCCTGTTTAAAACGTGTGTGTGAAGCCAAGTGCTGCTTTCAGTGCACAGAATCAAATGCAGTGTAGCAAGCTTTTCACTCGGTGGCTGTGGGATTCCTTTAAAGTGTGTGTTAGCCCAGGGAGTGAGCAAGGCTCAGGCAGTTTGCAGACCCTCTCCTTTGGGGCCTGTCTGGGAGGTGTGGTTTCAAGATGAGGGCGAGGGTCTGTCTATCCTTGAGAGGCCCTCGGGAATGTGAGACCCTGCCTGCTCTGTCTCTGGTCTCCACAGCCAACCTGAGATACCTGTTCTAGTTATCACGGCAGAAACTGCGGCTTGGAGTGACCGCCAGAGACAGCACCGACATGTTGGGAACAGATATTCCGCATGGCTTTGGAGATGAGTTCTTTCCACCGAACACACTATTTCGGGGGACGTTAGTCAAAGCGGCAGAGTTCACGTCGTTCACTTCAATTGATTCTCCTGCTGCCCCCACTGCCCACCCGGGATCCCCAATCTTCACCTGTGACCCAGGGAGGCTCACAGAGGAAGGAAGAAAACCAGCCGGGAGCCTCGCCTGCTCTGTCCAGGTTGGCCTGGGGGCTTTCACAGCTTTCACGGGCCCCCCTACTGACCCAAGGAGGCAGGTAGCATTGAGCTCATTTTTTTATTGAAGAAATGTTTAATTGGTGAAAATTGAGGCTCAGACATAGTTATTTGCCCAAAGTCTTGAAGATGTCTTTCCACCTTATCATACATTAACTACAGAAAATTTGGAGACTTAGAAATAGGAGAAAAAAATCACTCAAAGATGATCACCGTTCACATTTTGTGGTTTACACACATTTACGAAAATAATAAATATTAAAGTGAACACACAATCACAGAGAGACTGAGACACTTCACAAACCCTTTGCAGGGACTCAGTAAGCAGAGAGAAGAGGACGGATTGAAGAATTCCTCCTGTGGAGGTCTAAGAGAAGAGAGAAAGTGCAACAAAAATGCACAAGATGGCTTAAGGAGCCTCCATCAGAACACAGCAACACTGAACGTACTCCATGCAGCTAAAAAACTGAAAAAGCAACAGGCAATTCCAAAAGAGGAAAGTGAAGGTGAGGACAAATGGGCAAACTGGAAGATAATGTGGAGTAAATGCTGTATCATATAGAAGAAAACACATCACAATCATCAGGAAAAAAGGCAGAGACCAGAAAGACAGTTCCAGGAGGTGTACTGCTCAAAGGGCAGGTACTCCAGAAGAGCTGGAGGGGAGACAGAGATTAGCAAAGTGCTAGAAGAAAGTGTCCCTCGGCATCCCAGTCACCAAGGATAAAAGGAGGGTCCTGCAGAGTTCCAGGTCTTGCAAAGAACAGGTCACATCTAAGGGAAGGAAAGTTGAAGTGGTTCCTAGGGCACTTTGGAACAATGTCCAGGGGCTCTGATGATAGGATCGAGAATCCTTTCCATGGCTACTACGCGATTCATCTGTCTGGACAAAAGAAAGAAAATATCCAACATGGCAAGACAGAGAGAGGACCCCAGCTATGTCCCCTTTCAGAGGAAGATATTCAGAGCTCCCCTGTCACCGAGACATTTCAATCACAGTGAGATGTCAAGATAGAATAAATACCCAGAACAGGAAGTGGGGTTGAGCAATGACCCTTGCAAAATATACAGTATGGTTAATCCACATGTGCCTGTGATTTTGTACCAGCAATATCACATAACGATTCTTCAAACATAAGCTACATGCTGCAAGAGAAATTTGTATTAGCCTGGAACTAAAAAGTAATAGAATCTATCTTATCACGGAGAAGTCAGAATAGTCTAAGATCACATTCGGTTGCGGGGAGAAGGAGGAAGTAAAAGAATCTGATTTTGTGAGGGGGGAAAGAGTAGGAAAGGAAAGCCTTATAGGTGGGGGGAGGGGCTTCATTATCATTTACTTTTAATACATTAGCAGGGAAAGATTGGTTTAATTATGACTCTCAGGAACTGGAAAGTAGCCACTCACGGGAAAGAAGCAGAGTATAACTCCGAGTTACGAGGTGGGAGTTGGGGGAGGGATGGAGGGAGAGTAAGGAAGCAAAATTAAGTGGGTGGTGGGGGGAAGTAAATAATAACAGCAAGCTTAATAACAGTAAACATAAGATGAGATAAAAAAGTCAGGGCTACCAGCTTTCATAACACAGGTGAATGGGATGATTTCCCATCCAAAGTCTATAAGATTGTGGTAAAAACTAAAGTCCAGTTAAGTGGTATTTACAAGAAACACACCATAAATGTTGATATGTTTCTTGAAGTTCACAGCGGACATTTGAAAAATGGCAAATTACTATTGATAAGGAAGAATGCATGGTGGAAAGCATTCACGGGAACAGAGGGGTATTATGTAAGGGTGCCAGGCACAATCCACAAAGATTTAATTGTCATGAATCTGAATGAGCCAAAAATATTATAGCCACACACTTAAAGCAATAACTGATAGAAATACTAGGAGAACTTATTAAAACACAGCTCTGGTGGGAAAAAGAGGCAGTTGTTCAATGCTATCTCTTCTAGGACAGCTGTCCTCATTCCCCCAAGAGCTGAGTTCTGCATGCTGCTGTCGAGTATTGAATGGATGGATGGAAGGATGGATGGATGGATGGATGAGTCACCTATGCAAGGACTTCATACAAGCTCTTTCTTGCCCACAGAACAGTGTCCAAAGTCTTTAACCTGACATCCAAATATGCTCCCACAATTCAGTCCTCTGATGTCTGCCCACAATTTTCAGATTCTGCATTCAAGTTCTTGCCTTCCTTCCTTCCCTACTCCTATGTAAAACCTACTTCCACTTACTCAGCAAACATTTAGTGACTTGGCCTGGCGTGGTGGCTCATGCCTGTAATCCTAGCACTTTGGGAGGCTGAGGCAGGTGGATCACTTGAAGTCAGCAGTTAGAGACCAGCCTGGCCAACAGAGTGAAACCCCATCTCTGCTAAAAATACAAAAAAAAAAAAAAAAAAATTATCCAGGAGTCATAGTGCGTGCCTGTAATCCCAGCTGCATGGGAGGCTGAGGCAGAAGAATTGCTTGAACCCAGGAAGCAGAGGCTGCAGTGAGCCGAGATCATGTCGCTGCCCTCCAGGCTGGGTGACAGAGTGAGACTCTGTCTCAAAAACAAACAAATAAATAATAATAAAAATATATACATAAACATTTAGTGACTCCCTACCTGTTCCAGGCATTGGGCTATATGCCGAGTATAGAAAGGAAATGAAGACAGAGGCTTGGTGAGTTGTCAGCTGAAAGAGAGCAGAGGTGGGGGGTTTATAGACTATTGGTGTACCAGTCCCCCAAAGAGATCACTTCCTGGAGCCTGTGAATGGTACCTTATTTAGAAAAGGGTTTTTGCAGATGTGATTAAATAAGTATTTTGAGAAGGGGCCATTAGCCTGACTTGTCTCCTTGTAGGAGAGAAGCAGAAAGAGATTTGACTACACACAGAGAAGTCGACATGAGCATGGAGGAGAGGGAGATTCCAAGACTCTGGCATTGAAGATAGGAATTATGTGGCCACAAGCCAAGGAATGCGGGCAGTCCCTGGAATCTGAAAGAGCAGAGAATAGATTCCCCTTGATTTTTGCCCAGTGATACTGATTTCAGACTTCCACCCTCCAGAGCTGTGACAGAATCCATTTCTGTGGTTTAAGCTACAGAGCTGGGGAATGAGTTTTTAGTCCACTGAGTTAATGAGATAAGAACAACATGTGGGGTTGGCTGGGCATGGTGGCTCATACCTGCGATCCCAGCCCTTTAGGGGGCCAAGCCAGGAGGACTGCTTGAGCCCAGAAGTTCAAGACCAGCCTGGGCAACATGGCAAAACCCCCTCTCCACAAAAAAAATTAAAAATCAGCCAGACATGGTGGCACGTGCCTGTCATCCCAGCTACTCAGGAAGCTGAAGTGGGAGGATTGCTTGCACTGGGGAGGTCGGGGCTGCAGTGGGGCAAGATTGCACCACTACACTCCAACCTGGGCATCAAAGGGAGACCCTGTCTTAAAGAAAAGAAAAGAGAAAAGAGGAAGGGCAGGGAGAGGAGGGCAGGCGAGGGGAGGGG
>PVKP010052833.1:0-12248 GCA_004027715.1 Plecturocebus donacophilus | reverse complement strand
TATCCTTTGTAAGTTGTATTCCTAGGTATTTTATTCTCTTTGTAATAGTTGTGAATGGGAGTTCATTCATGATTTGGCTGTTTGTCTATTACCGATGTATAGGAATACTTGTGATTTTTGCACAAAGATTTTGTATCCTGAGGCTTTTCTATGTGATGCTGAAAAGAATGTATATTTTGTTGACTTGGAGTGGAGAGTTCTGTAGATGTCAATTAGGTCTGCTTGGTCCAAAGCTGGGTTCAAGTCCTGAATATTCTTGTTAATTTTCTGTCTCATTGATCTGTCTAATATTGACAAGGGAACGTTAAACTCTCCCACTATTATTATGTGGGATTCTCTACCTCTTTGTAGGTCTCTAAAACTTGCTTTATGAATCCGGGTGCTCCTGTATTGGGTGCATATATATTTAGGATAGTTAGCTTTTCTTGTTGCATTGATCCCTTTACCATTATGTAATGCCCTTCTTTTTTTTTTATCTCTGTTAATTTAAACTCTGTTTTATCAGAGACTAGGATTGCAACCCCTGCTTTTTTTTTTTTCCTTTCTATTTGCTTGGTAATTATTACTCCATCCCTTTTTATTAAGCCTACGAGTGTCTTTGCACATGAGATGGATCTCCTGAATACAGCACACTGATGGGTCTTGACGCTTTCATCCAGTTTTCTAGTCTCTGTCTTTTAATTGGGGCATTTAGCCCATTTACATTTAAGGTTAATATTGCCTTGTGTGAATTTAATCCTGTCATCATGGTGCTAGCTGGTTATTTTCCACATTAGTTGATGCAGGTTCTTCATAGTGTTGTTGGTCTTTATACTTTGGTGAGTTTTTGCAGTGACTGGTACTGGTTTTCCTTTTCTACATTTAATGCTTCCTTCAGGAGCTCTTGTAAGGTAGACCTGGTGGTGACAAAATCTCTCAGCATTTGCTTGCCTGTAAAGGATTTTTTTCCTCCTTCACTTATGAAGCTTAGTTTGGCAGGATATGAATTTCTGGTTTGAAAATTTTTTCTTAAGAATGTTGAATATTGGTCCCCAATCTCTTTTGGCTTTTGGGGTTTTTGCAAAAAAAGTCTGCTGTTAGTCTGATGGGCTTCCCTTTGTAGGTAAAGTGACCTCTCTCTCTGGCTGCCCTTAAGTTTTTTTCCTTTATTTTAATATTAGAGAATCTGATGAGTATGTGCCTTGGGGTTGCTCTTCTCGAGGAGTATCTTAGTATTTCCTGAGTTTGAATGTTGGCATGTCTTGCTAGGTTGGGGAAGTTCTCCTGGATAATATCCTGAAGAGTGTTTTCCACCTTGGTTCTATTCTCCCTTTCACTTTCAGGTACACCAATCAATCATAGGTTTGGTCTTTTCACATAGTCCCATATTTCCTGGAGGCTTTGTTCTTACCTTTTCATTCTTTTTGTTCCTCTAATTTTGTCTTTACACCTTATTTCAGTAAGTTGATCTTCAATCTCTGATATCCTTTCTTTTGCTTGATCAATTCAGCTATTGATACTTGTACATACTTCATGAAGTTCTTGTGCTGTGTTTTTCAGCTCCATTGGGTCATTTATGTTCCTCTCTAAACTGTTAATTCTATTTAGCAGTTCCTGTAACCTTTTATTAAGGTTCTTAGTTTTCTTGCATTGAGTTAGAATATGCTCCTTGAACTAGGATTTTGTTATTGCCCACCTTCTGAAGCCTACTTTAGTCAGTTTGTCAAACTCATTCTCTGTCAAATTTTGTGCCTTTGCTGGAGAGTAGTTGTGATCATTTGGAGGAGAAGAGGCATTCTGGTTTTTTGAATTTTCAGCATTCTTGCACTGTTTTTTCCTCATCTTTGTGGATTTTTCTACCTTCGATCTTTGAGGCTGATGACCATTACATTGGATTTTTGTGTAGGGGTCCTTTTTGTTGATGTTGATGTTATTGCTTTCTGTTTATTAATTTTTCTTCCAGCAGTCAGGCTGCTCTTCTGCAGGTCTTCTGGAGTTTGCTGGAGGTCCACTCCAGACCCTGTTTGCCTAGGTATCACAAGCTGAGGCTGCAGAACAGCAAAGATTGCTGACTGCTCTTTCCTCTGGAAGCTTGCCAGCCAGAGCTCTCCTGTATGAGGTATCTGTTGACCCCTGATGGGAGGTGTCTCCCAGTCAGGAGGCATGAGGGTCAGGGACCCACTTGAGGAAGCAATCTGTCCCTTAGCAGAACTCCAGTGCTGTGTTGGGAGATCTGCTGCTCTCTTCAGAGCCAGCAGGCATGAATGTTTAAGTCTACTGAAGCTGTGCCCACAGCCACCCCTTCACCCTGGTGCTGTGTCCCAGGGACATGGGAGTTTTACCTATAAGCCCCTGACTGGGGCTGCTGTCTTTCTTTCAGAGATGCCCTGCCCAGTGAGGAAGAATATAGAAAGGCAGTCTAGCCACAGCCACTTTGCAAAGCTGTGGTAAGTTCCACCCAGTTTGAGCTTCCCCACGTCCTTAGCACTGCCAGGGGAAAACCGCCTACTCAAGCCTCAGTAATGGCCAATGCCCTTCCCCTCACCAAGCTCCATTGTTCCAGGTCAGCTTCTGACTGCTATGCTGGCAGCAAGAATTTCAAGCCAGTGGTTCTTAGCTTGTTGGGCTCTGTGGGAGTGGGACCCACTGAGTGATAACACTTGGCTCCCTAGCTTCATTCCCTTTCCAGGGTAGTGAACAATTCTGTCTTGCTGGGGTTGTAGGTGCCACTGAGGTATGAAAGAAAATGAACAAAAAAAACAAAAATTCTGGCACCTAGCTCAGTGTCTGCCCAAACAGCTACCCAGTTTTATACTTGAAACCCAAGGCCCTGGTGGTGTTGACACACAAGGGAATCTTCTGGTTTGTGAATTGCAAAAATCATAGGAAAAGTGTAGTATGTAGGCCATATAGCACAGTCCCTCAATGGCTTTCCTTGGCTTGGGAAGGCAGGGCCCTGGCTCCTTGCACTTCCCAGGTGAGGCCATACCCAGCCTTGCTTCTGCTGGCCCTCTGTGGGCTGGACCCAATGTCTAACCAGTCTCAGTGAGATGAACTGGGTACCTCAGTTGGAAATGCAGAAGTCTTTCACCTCCTGCGTTGGTCTCGCCAGGAGCTGCAAGCCAGAGGTGTTCCTCTTTGGCCACCTTGCCAGCTCGTCCCTAAAATCTAGTTTTAAGCAGTATTTTTAAAGTGTCAAGTTCATAAAAAAAAAAAAAAAAATGGGAAAGACTGTTACAGACTGGAGGAGACCAAGGGGATGTAATGACTAATTACAACACCAGAGCCTGGGTTGGCTCCTGGAACAGAAAAAAAAAAATTTAAAAGACATTGATAGAAAAACTAGGATGGTGCAAATAAAATCTGTAGTTTTGTGAAAAGAATTGTGCCAATATTAATTTCTTCATTTTGATGAATGTAACATGGTGGCAGATGACTGTGACATTTGGGGATGCCATATGAAAAGTATAGGGGTCTCTCTATGCTATCTTTGCAACACTTCTATAAGTTTAATATTATTTCAAAATGTAGCATTTAAGAGTTAGTTTAGAAACCACTAAATTTTTTTTTCTTTATTTTTTTGAGACAAGGTTTAACTCTGTCACTCGGGCTGGAGTGCAGTAATAGGATCTCAGCTGACTTCAGCCTTGAACTCCCAGGCTCAAACAATCCTCCCACCTCAGCCTCCCAAGTAGCTGGACTACAGACACACACCACCACACTCTGCTAATTTTCTAGTTTTTTGTAGAGATGGGGTCTTGCTGTGTTGCCCAGGCTGGTCTCCAACTCCTGGCCTCAAGTGATCCGCCTGCCTTGCCCTGTCAAAGTGCTGGGATTATAGACATGACCACTGTGCCTGGCAGATGTTTATTTTTAAATAAATAAGAATAAATCAGTAATAAAATGGTAAAAATAGACTAGGCTATAACATTAAGAAGGAGATGAGCTTTAGCTCTTCACTGAATGGATGTGACCTAGATGCTCTTTGATTTAGGATCAATGGTAGCATTCTATGTAACTATTTTCAGCTGAAGCATTAATGTTTTATATGTTTTATATAGACAGTTATGAACAGACCTAAAGCATACCCACACTAAAAAGTGTGTGTTTAAATATAACCCAAAACTTATAAATATGTGTTTGTGTTAACAATAGACTTCATAGAAATCTAATTCTTTTAAAATACATTATTAAAATTATTTAAAAAATTCTTCTAACAGATATGAAGTTTAGTACTTCAAAGCTGATGACTTTCATTTGCATATATAAAGATGTAGGGCTATTAAATTATCTGACAAGTTTTAATTATTTTTCATATCATTTTAACTGTAAGGATACTTTCATTGTATTCTCATTGTGTGACTGTGGAACCCCATTTTCTATGAACTCACATTTTTTTCTTTCCTTGAAATATGATTCCAGCAAAATTATTTTCTGTTTACTTCCCCTGTCCCATCATATTCAAGGTCCTTCCTCTCTGGAGTCTTTTATGATTACTGTGACCCTCACTGTTTGTTGAACTTCTATATCGCATACTTTCCTCTCTTCATTGGGTGCCTTAGTGGTGTAAGACATAAGTACTGTCACTATGTTGTACCTGTTTTTTCCCAAAGCACCTAGTACAGTGCTGAACTGAAGCAATGACTTAATGAGAAACTGATTGTTTAATTAAATTTAATGCTTGTACAAGGGTAATCCATTTCCTGACTCTGCATGACAACACAGAACTCACTGGTTATCAGGGACTGTGCTCATTGCTGAACATTTATTCCAGAAAAAAAATATTAAAGACTCAAGTTAAAAGCATCATGCCAGATTAATACTCGTCCCTGTATGACATGTCAGGAGATACTTGAGCCAGGTGCAGTATAGTGACTTTTGCCCAACTTTCCATTTTTCAAATAAGATTCAGAAAGAAGCACTATAGACAAACAACATTCTTTCTTTCTTTGCAGAACCAAATATCAGTCTACATAAATAAATAATAAATAAATAACAAAAATCTCACTGGTTGCGAGGCCATTACATTCAGAATCTTTTCTTTTAAAAAATCCTTTCTCTTACCAGTGAAAAATCTCCCAAGGCAGTACATTTTCAGAAAACAAAATTGACAAAAAAGTTTTAAGTTGAAAGTTTAAATGAATGGAATTTTTTAGACTGTGGAAACAGAAGGTGGGAATGGAAGTTGTACAAGGTAACTGAAATTTGGCTGCCTAAGAGACAATAAAATACAGGCTGCCCTTTTCAAATATTTATACTTCTTTTAGATAGAAAAATACTACAGAAGTATGCAGAATAAAGAAGGAAAACAAAGATGTTCTTATATAATTCATGTGGGATTTTAGCTCATGCAGAATTTTTTGAAACTCATTTACAATTCAGAAGTCTCTGACTCATTGACTTCATTAATTTGTAAAAGAATTAATTTAGCTACTACTAAAATTGCAAGCTATTACCAACATGTTTTTGAGAGGACACTATTTTTAAAACAATAGTTAGAAATTAATCATCATTTCACAAACTAACCTGTATATTTTCAGGAAGAAATAAAGTGCAGCAATTATTTTTGCTGTGGTTTTTTTGTGGAATCACAATAAGTTTTAAACCAATTACCTTTGACCCAGAGGCTATGAATCTCCCCCTGGAAATGGTTGAGATTTTTTTCCTTAGCCCAAAGTTGAAGTAACAGAAACAAAATCACGTGACAAAACTGTTGGTAGAGAAATATTTACAATTAAAAATGTTCCCTAGAAGTTTTAAAGTCATACATTTCCAATTTTGATATCGTTCGCTAGTCATTGAGAGTTCTGCCTGTCTACTTCCTGTATTTGACAGAGGAAATGTGACAGATGGGTTATTTTACAAAAATGGTGAGGACTCTACTTTTCTTGGTGTCTTTCATTCATTCTTTCATTTGTCCACTCACAGATATACTCAATAAACATTTATGGGCTTCTGAACGTGTGAGCTGCTGTGCTGGGCACTTGGGAAACAGTAATGAACAAAAATAGGTTTGATTTCTATTTTCATGGAGTTCATGGAGCTAAAAGTTTAGTAGAAAAGTGGTACTAAACAAATTATCAAACAAATAAATATAAGATTACAACTATGATAATTGCTGCGGTGAGAGAGATGTGGTACCAGTTAAAGTTGTGGGTTAGGCTAAGAAAAGTCTTCCTTGAGGATGTAAGATTTCAGCTGAAATATGAAGAATACTTATAAGTAAACCAAGTTAAAAGGATGAGTGGGAAGAGAATATACTAGGGAAAGGGAGGGGCATGCATTCACTCATTCCTTTATTTAACGCTAGTTATGGGTGCTGACCGAATTACAGGTGCTGTTCTCAGCAAGGGAAACTGAGGAAACTGCTACCATGAGACTTTGGGATGATCCTGAGAAGGCATATTGTTGTTTTAGTGACTGAAAGAAAGTAAGCTTGGAGTATGGGGTGGGGAAGGGGAGGTATGCACAGGAACCTAATACTTGTTGGCAGAAGGAACACACAGGTACTTAATAAGCATTATTTTCATCCTACAAACAATGTGAAGCCACTGCCAGTCTAAACGGGAGTGTGGGATGCGGTGGGGAGTGTTATGATTCAATCATGTTGTGTTTTAAAAATTACCTTGAGTACCTATTTGGAAAACATTTGCAGAGGCCATTTTAAACCCCTTCCAAGATCAATTGGTCTTTGAGGAAGCCCCTCACCTTCCTTTTCCAGAAGGTTTCGCGTTAATGAAACATGCAAGATGACTATTCATTCTATAATATTTGACCCTTTAGAATATAACCATCATCCCCACTTTATAATACATCTTATGCCGATCACTTGGGTAAATGGAAGAGTCATATAGGACTGGCATTTGAATGATAAAATTAGTGTGTTTTTTGATCTAAACACTGTGCATATGTTCACAGGGACATACAGTTCTTTGTTTCTTATGACAGAAAAAATGTTCCTTTCATTTACCTTTACATTGTTGTTCTCTAAACTATTTGAGATGACTGAAATCTGTTTACCGTCTTGATTAGACTGGTACATGTTTATTCCTTTAACATATTTTAAATGGGTTTTCCTATTTGCATTCAGTGGGGTTTATTTTTTATCATGACAAGTTGTTGGTAGTATTATTTGACTGTTAAAATGGGCTATGATGATGTGTGTTTGTTAAAACAAACAAGAAATTATTAAGAGGCTATGCATGTACTCCGCTGGCTGCTTGTGTAGCTCTCATAGGTTTTTATCAGATAGAGCATTTATCTTGTAAAGATCCAGTTAGCTACACACACATACACACACACACACACACACACACACACATACACACACACAATGTCAAGCAGCCAGTAGTTTTCCATGCACAGTGTTTTTCCTCTTCTGCCTTTAAAAAGAGTTTACTATGTCTCAGACAGTTGTGTAGGCATTGGGGTAGATTATTTTTGCAAGAATCAAACATGTTGCTGTGTCATTTCCTTTGGAGGTAGCTGACTTTTAGAGCATAAATGTGGGCTCACCAGCATGTTTTCTATAGCAACACTGTGTACAATGCTTTCAGCCAAATGTTTGTAGAATTGAGAAATGGAGCCACAGGTGCAGTACCAAACAATTATTGTGGAAATAAAGTTTATAATATAATTTTATACTAGAGCAGCATTTTTTTTCATCTAGTAGCCTTAAATAAGATGTGCATATGCATGAGAGGAGAGGCAAAGTAATTCCGGGCTTAAATGTGTGGTATGTAGTCAAAAACAGAGTGGGTTCTAATCTGGCGTCCACCCTTTGTCACTTCTCTGACATTGGCCAGCTGATCCATTCTGTGGATCAGTTATCTGGGCTCTAAAAATGGTACAGTAATAACAACAATCTCATCAAGTTTTGGTGAGGATTAAATGTGAGAGAGAATGTGAAGTCCTTAGGAATGTACCTGGAAAATGGTACGGCGTAAAAAAATTAATAGTATTAAGGTGGTTCAAAAATAATTGTGTTTTTTGCTATTAAAAGTAGTAGTTACATAAGCTGAGTAAATTGTATAATTGAAAGTCTTAACAGCACTGGCTCTTTAAGGCTCAGACTTTGTGGGGAATATTGCTTAGTTTTCAACTGTTTGCTTGCAATTTTCTGAGTGACAGCCAAAGGAAGAAAAAAAAGATATAGGGAAAGATTGACTTATGAAATTCAAATAAGTGGCATTTCAAACCACTGTTCAGTTCTTCATCACTGAGAAACAGCTTATTTTTGCATATTTAAAAGATGAAAGAAAATGCATACATATTAATTTTCAATTAGGCTTTCTAATGGGGGGAATTTTCAAGTGATTTCCAAAGGTGGAAAAATGCAGAATTCATGCTCAAGTGAACCTCTTAGTGTTTTGGGCAAGAATAAATTAATTATAGCAGTGGAAGGTATGCCCAAAGCTCTTCACATTTTGAAGAAAAGATTGGATGCGCGCGCGCGCGCGCGCACACACACACACACACACACACGTAAAGCCAAAAACATTGGATAGAAAATAGGTACAATGACTATACTTTTACTCTATGGTTTACCATTGGTGGAAATTGTTAAGATTTCTGAATGTGTCGGGGTTTTTTTTGGCGGGGGGTTGGTAACATTAAAATTACTATTAGGAAAGCAAGAATTATTTACTGTTTGAATATATGGAAGGCTATTGGTTTTCCATTCAAGTTGCTACCTAAAGAGTTCACTCATCCGGATTGTAGCAAATCCATGTAATAATTTGTTTTTCCCTACAAAGAAACTCAGAAAATGTTCAGCAATAGAGTAATTGTCCATGTTAGTAATTAAATAATCAAACAATGTTTACACTTAAGTTCAATAAGCTTCAGTCTTCCAATTGCTTTAAATCCATTTGCAGTGAAATTATGGAGGATTCAAACAGTGTAGAGGTTGATGTTGTTGAACTTGATCATAATGTATTAGTATGGTCAACGTGGAATTTGCTTTCCTTTATAGCTCTATAAATCCAACCTATCCATGTGGTCTATATGAAGTACTTCCCCATCTATGAAGCATTCTAAACATTCTTGGACAATAATCATAATAATCATGTTTTGATAGTTCTTATATTATTAATAATACCTTTATATCTACTGTCACCCATTAACATCAATATCACCATCATCATTATTATCTTCTTCATCAATAATATTTATCAATGCTCAATATGAGGCAGATTCTATACTAAAGACCTTATTTTCATTTTATTTGGTCATCCCCATACTGTAATTCTACTATTATTCTCTACTGATGCATGAGAAACTGAGTCTTGCAAAGTTTAAATACCTATCCAAGTTCACATTGCAGATAAATGGCAGAGCCAGACTCAATCCCAGCAGCCTAGCTGCAAAGCCCTAATTTCTTAACCTCCCTGTAATTACTATCCAACTTATTATTTATTGATTGATTTGAGACAGAGTCTCACTGTGTCACCCAGGCTGGAGTGCAGTGATTCAATCTCGGCTCACTGCAACCTCTGCCTCCCAGGTTCAAGTGATTCTCCTGCCACAGCCTCTCGAGAAGCTGGGATTACAGGTGCCCTTCACCACGCCTGGCTACTTTTGTATTTTTAGTAGATACAGGGTATCGCCATCTTGGCCAGGGTGATCTTGAACTGCTAATCTTGAGTGATTCACCCACCATGGCCTCCCAAAGTACTAGGATTACAGGCATGAGCCACTGCGCCTGACCTCCAACTTATAATTTAAATATTAGACATTTAACTTTTAGATTTTCCATATCTTGTCCCCTTCTTTGGAAACTTCTTTGTAGCAGAATCTTCTGTCTCTCCCCAAATGCCTATCTCCCTTTCTTCATTAGGATTGAAATCCTTAAATTTTAGCTGAGCACTCAGTCATCAAAAATAAGAATCTTATGTCCTAGCTTCCCTATGCATCCATGTGATTAAGTCTGGATAATGACATTTCAATGGGAATTCTTGGAAAGGAGAAGGTATGTTATCCTTTGATCCTTTCTTCATTCTCTTGGCTGGATTTGGGTTCTGGAGCTGGTACTAGACCAGCAATCTCAGAATATGTTATGGAGACCACATACTGAGGATGGCTACGAAGAAATGCAGAAAGAGTCTTGGTCCTTGATAGTGTGATGCACTGACCAACCCTAAACGGACTCTTTCTACACTTATTTCATTTGAGAGGGAATACATTTCTACTGTACTGATATTTCAGTTATTTTGAGTTTTTGGTCTCTTGAAGCCAACCTAATCCTACCTAATGCACTCTTAAGGGGCAGAGTGACTTTTTATACAATTAAGAATACTCTTAACATGTTTAAAAGACACCTGATAAATATCATATTCCTTTATGGTAATTATAGATTTCCAAATATGTCCAAGGTCTATCATAAAAATTATAGTCTATTATACATAATCTAAAACTGTAGTATATTTGAAATCCTCAGAATTGGACAGCTTATTAGGCTAAGCTTTATTTTGCAGCCACTTCAGCTACTTCTTCCATATTGATACAGGGGAGATTTGATATAAGTTACTATTTTATATAGTTGGACATACTCCTAGTGCTGACAATATTAAAATAATACTGCATTTTTAAAAACACAATTTCCTTTTTGAAACGATGTCATCTCTTACAATGGTAACCTAACTGGCATTATTAGAAACACTGTCAGGAATTACTATATGAATCCTCATTCTAATAATCATACATATGCTTGTGCACTTAATTGAGACCATTGTAATGCAGCACTACAAAGAGAATATTCTAGAAGTTCAAACCAACTCGAGAGGCAAGCCAATATAAGAATTGTCTTTCCACAAAAGATATCAATAATACAGAGCTGAGATTCTAAAGAAAAGGGAATAAACCATAAAATTATTTAAAAGCTATCCCTATATAGTTTGGGATTAGTTTTGTCTTGGGAAAGTTGTCTAATTCCATATTGTCTCAGAATATATGACCATCCTGTGATAGAATAAAATAGTAAAAGTACTCACATTCAGTTATTTCTTCTTTTATTTGTTAACTCATCTTTCAATAATATTTCCAAGCCCATACTGTGGGCTAGACACTAGTCTTTTATCTGGTGATATAGGCATAAAAAATATTGACAAAAGTCATGCTTTCCTGGAGCTCATTTTCTTATGAAGAAAGACAAAAACTATATACTTTTTAAAAGATAGTGGTTAAAATTAATAAGATATTGAGACCGAAAGCAATTGAAGGCAAGGAGGAGTCAGGTTAGATCTTTCTGAGACTGTGTAATTTAAGCTGAGACAGAGATGACAAGGTAAGCCAGTCTTACAAAAATTTGAGGGAAAAGGCTCCAGGCAGAGAAAACAGGAAGTGCACAGCTCTTGAGATTGGAACAAGCTTTGCTGATTCAAGTCTATCATAAAAATCCTTTTATTGAGATGGGAGATAACTTCAGTGTTTCCGGAACAAAGTGAAGGGGAGAGTGGTGCTAAGATCATAGGAATAGTCTGGACTGGGTCACAAGGACCCTGAAGGCCATGATAAGATGTCTGAAATGTATTCTAAGTTCTTTCAGTATGACATGTAACGGAAGTGACAGTTTTATGTTAGAGACCTATTGCTCTTTTGCTGTCTAGAGCTTCCTACATAAACTTAGAAATAGATTTTTAGAATGTCAAATCCTAAGTCCTCATATCCATAGAAGTTAAGCCACTGTCTTTGCCAGAAACTCTCTGGTATTTCTTAAGTACTCATATTAATGGGACTATGGAGGCTGGAAGAAATTAAGGATTCTTGTGACCTATGATAAATCATGAATCTTACTCAATTATGAGCCTCATTTTATTCATACTGAAAGCATACAGAAACAGTAAATTCAGTGTAATCTGTCAGGAATAATTAAGCTGATTAAATATTGATTTTAATTTTAGATCTGTCATTTCCAGTTTAATTATATTTTATATTCACCTTTTCCTATTTATTACACTGTATATGCATTTTTAAAATATATCTTTGAAAAACTGTAGTAAACTATTAAAAACATAGATAAGCGAGCACATGGAGAAACAACAATAGCAAATTGAGCTCATGGGAAAACAGTAACACTGAATTGTATGTTTGTGAAACATTCTTATATTGTTTGCAAAGAACATAAAGTATATTCTGCTCATTGGATTTACATGATGGAATTAAGAATAAGAAGCAGATGCTGCATCTTGTTTGTAGGCTGTAAGTCAGAAGCAATGAACATGCACACTATGACGGCTCCTATAAGGAACACAGGACCACCAACCAGCTGT
>PVKP010052832.1:0-12249 GCA_004027715.1 Plecturocebus donacophilus | reverse complement strand
CTCCCAGGTGTTCCAGTCGCCTGTTGAAAAGGCGCCGGGATCTGTGTGATTTCCCCTGCGGGGACACACTGCGCAGGCTGAAACAGTGGCGCTGAGATTCGTAGCGCTTTTTTGCCTGGGAATCTCCTGGGCTGGCTCCCTGATTCAGTCCCCTTTTTAATCTGCCTTCCCGTAGCTCCACTCGCCAGTTAAAAGGGCAACAGACCATTGTATTTTGTGCGGAGAACCGCCGCGCCGGGGCGCCGGCAAAGCAGCCGCGCCGGCCCAAACAGCCGCACCGGCCGAAAAAGCCGCGCCGGCCGAAAAAGCCGCGCCGGCCGAAACAGCGGCACTGGCGACCCGTGGGGCTGCTCTGTCTGGGGATCTCCTGGTCTGGGGGTAATAAAAATCCGTCTGGAAATGCGGCGTCCACTCACCCTCTGCACTTTCACTGGGAGCTGCAATCCTGAGCTGCTCCTAAGTGGCCATCTTGGCGAATAAAAAACCACACTACCTTTATTATACTCTAACCTTATAGTAAGTTTTAGAGTCACATAGTTTGATTTCTTCAACTTTGTCTTCTTTTAAAAAATTGCTTTAAACTATCATTTCCTCTTTCATATAAATTGCACAAAATCTTGTTCGTGCCTACAACAAGATACTGCTGGGATTTTGATAGGGATGATGTGAAATCTACAGATCACTTTGGGGAGTATTGGCATCTCTTAGTCCATGAACACACAGTGTTTCTATTGAAGTCTTCCTTGGTTTCTTTCATCACCTTTCTTCGTTGTTAATATATGTATTTAATGTTATAAATCCCCCCTCAGCACTGCCTCCTACAAATTTTGGTATGTTGTATTTTTTATTTGACTCAAATTAAAATTTCCTTTGAGACATCTTCTTTGGAAGAAATATGTGTGTACAGTTATTTAAAAGTGTGGATATTTAAGAGTGTGATAATTTCCAAATATCTGGGTATTTTCCATGTATCTCTCTAGTTCAATTCTATTATAGTCTGATAATCTATTTTGCATGATTTCTATTCCTTTAGATTTGGTAAGACTTGATTTGTGGCCCAGAATATGGTCTATCTTGGTAAGTGTTCCCTTTGCACTGAAAAAGACTATTTTGCTGCTGTTGGTTAGAGTGTTATGTAAATATTCAGTAGGTTAGATTGACTGAGTGCTTTTCAGGTCAGCTCTAAGCTTTCTGATTTCCTGCCTACTTTTTCCTTCAGTTAGTGTAGAAGAGTGTTGATGTCTCCCACTTAAATTGTGGGTTTGTCTATTTCTCCTTACAGGTCTGTCAGTTTTTACATTTTAGTTTATGAACATTTAGCATTTTTTTTTTAATGTCAAGAAGACGGGACTGATCTTGGGTGAGTCTACTCTACAGATGAGGCTGGCAGATGAACAGTGATGACACTCCCAGAAATTAGGGTAAGAAATCCTTACTCTTGATGCCGGATCTGGACACACCACAGCATCCACCAGAAGGAGTATTTAGGGTTTTGTTTCTGATTGTGTTCTGGTGATATTTTCCTAGGAATTGATCCATTTTGTATAAATTTTCAGATACACTGGTATAAAATTATTCTCAAAATCTTCTACTTTTAATAAATATCTGTAGTTATACCCTTTTCATTTTTGATACTGGTTATTTGTACCTGTTTTCCTTTTCTTGTTGGAGGCCTTTGGGAAAGCCTGTGCCTTATAACTGATAAATGTGAGAATGTGAAGGCCCAGCCTTCATATTCTAGTGTGGAACAGGTTAGGAGAAAGGAAAGGTCATCCTATCTCAGAACTTGATGCAGGGTTGTATGCGGCATTCCATTGAGAACATATCACAATTCAATTTCTCTACCTAATCTTGTTTCCTTCCTTTCCCTTATACAGTTGTGGATCAAAAGCACTCCCTAATCTATTTTATTAGCTTTTAAAATAACTGTCAGGTGGAGATAATCACAAGGGCTGGTTTTCTTTAATTCACTTTTATCCTGAGGAGTAAGCCCTTAAGTATCCTAGATCAATCCTAGGTATACCATTGAGGTCTGCTGGACACAGTTTAAGTTTCTGTTTCTTTTTATGAGATATTCTAGCACTTGCAAGGATGAGACAATGTAAAAGGCTAGTTTAAATAAATGGTTTATTAACAACATATTTACAATGTATTCAAAATTATTCTTAATTACTCCCCTAGCTCCTCAAAGACAGATGACACAAAAATGTATAGTCAGTGGGAAAGAAATGACAGAAAATGTTTGTTAATATAAAGGGAAATGGGAAGGAAGAAAAGAGCCAGCACTTATCAAGTATTTTCTCTATGTACAAACTGCCATTTCATACTCAAAGCAGTACTTAAAGGTAGGTATCCCTCAGTAACTTTGTTTTACAGATGAAGAAACCAAAGTTTAAAGAAGTGGCTGATTCAAAGTCATGAAATCCGGGAGTTGGGCTCTGAATCTAGACCAGTCTGACAACAAAGCCTTGTTTTCTTTCCACTGCAGTATTCAAAATCAAAACAAAGGTCTCAGTGTAGTGACAGTTTTTTTTTTTTTTTTTTTTTTACCTTCGGTTCCTTAATAAATGGTATTAAAGTTGCATTAGGAAATACAGAAGCAGTATTAATGTCACTGATTGTAGGTTTAATTGTCATTAACATTTTATTTGTCTTGTAAATGCTGACTCGACATGAGTTTTAAGTGTCAGGCTATTACCAATCCATAGATGAGCCCAATTGTCTTTGGGAAAGTGTGGCATAATGCCTGGCCCAGTGCTGTGGGTTGATAACTATTTAGTAAATTTAATGGAATATTACAGTCAGGACAGTCCCATCTTGCCCCTGACCCACAGAGAGGCAGTGAGCAAGTCACTTTACCCCCATCTCCCAGTGCCGATAAATGCTTTTGTAAGCTCTATGGTCTCTTCATTCTCCAAAATAATTATTTAAGAACTCACCAAAATACCTTGTTCCAGTAAGAAATATTTTTAAGACATGTTAACATACTTAGCTACAAAGTAAAAACACATGCCACGCTCAGTGAACTGTAAAGAAAAAATAACATGAAGAACTGTTTCCAGAGAAATTTTTGTTTTATGGGAATCATATGTCTATTTGCATATTAGAAAATTATTAGCATTGATAAATGTTTTTCTCAGTCTTAAACTCTTTTTAAAGTAACTTTTTGGCAATGTGAAGTTCACAATATAAAATCTGCATTGAAGTCTGAATGAAAATTATAGTCTTCTCCAAGCCTTTGAGAAGAGAAATGTGATTGAAGATTTGCATTCCCAGATGCTGCCTACAGCCGTTTCAATAAATCAAATGTTCTTCATTATCATATGATAAGGATCAGTTTTTGGAGGAAAATTTTAGGGCACATTAATTCTCGGAGAATACTATATTTTTTAGTTAATATGAGCAAGTAAATCTTTATATAAGATGTCCATCAGCTGCGCACAGTGGCTAATGTCTGTGGGAGGCCAAGGCAGGTGGATCATGAGATCAGGAGTTCAAGACCAGCCTGACCAACATGGTGAAACCCCGTTTCTACTACAAATACAAAAATTAGCTGGGCATGGTGGCACATGCCTGTAATCCCAGCTACTCAGGAGGCTGAGGCAGGAGAATCACTTGAACCCAGGAGGCAGAGGGTCAAGATTGTGCCACTGCACTCCAAGCCTGGGTGACAGAGTTAGACCATCTCAAAAAAAACAAAAAGAGAAAAAAGAAAACAGTAAAAAGAAAAAAAAAGGTCAATCACCAAGAATTTGGCTTTTCCAAAGAATATTATTTCTTCATGCCTAAAAACAAAATCCTATCATGTCTATGTATTTCTATAATTAGATGTATAAGTCTAGTAAGATCATCTAAAATAGTAATGACAGCTACCACGTATTGAGCACTTACTCTGTGCTAGGCACCAACCTAAGCATTTTACATACATTATCCCGTTTTATGTTTACAATAACTTAAGTATTAGTAGCCCCACTGAATAAACAAAAAAACTGAGGCTTAGAGAGGTTAAACAAGAGCCAAGTTCAAACAATGACTTTGTAACGGGTAGAATTAGGAGTTTAAGACAAGTTTGTCTTACTGTGTGACACGAAATCAGAGTAGTCAATCAGTATATTGTATGCCATTAGTGAGAGACCCCTAACCTGCTGTAATGAAGCTGAATGCATAATATCTCTGTGATATATTCACAAAAGTATAATTTGTATCATTAGGATAAGAAGCAAGACTAAGTCAAGTGGACACAAAAATTGCTGCTCATTTAAATATTTTTATTTACATGTCTTTTTCCATCATCGTGACTCTTAAAGATTATAAATACACAAACACTGGAATAAATGCAACACAGTCCACAAAGGAACAAAAACGTACAGCACTACAAAATAAAGAACCCAAATTTTTATATATAAAATGCTTAAGGCCTTTTGATATATTCAAACCATATTTATTTGAATACTTTCCAATAATTACCAAGGGATACATCATTTGTAAACAGTATTTGATCTCCCCATTTTCTTTTATGAGCCAGAATTTGTGTGTCAACTAATCAAGTGAAGAGTTATTCCATTATGTAATACTGAAGGTGAGTCACATAGCATCAAAATGAAACTGGTGCGCTTCTTGTCATTTTTCTCTATCATCTGCTTTCTGACAAAGAGGTTTAGACTTGTTTATAAATGGTAGGAGAATGTTACAAGACTGATTTCAGAAATACACAGTGATTCATTTTTAGAAGACTCCAGCAATTAGTAGATAATAGATATGATTTCCTAATGCAATAATCCTAGGAAATATTTTTGTAGTTTATAGTAGCCATTTCATAATTAATGATCTAATTGAATAAAAAACCAACAACAAAACAAAACACTGAGAGGACATTAAATATTTAGAGTCCTTAAATACTTAGCTTCTTATCATTTATTATCTATTTGAAAATAGGAATAAGCATTAGATTCTATAAAGATAAATTGATGACTGCTTTTTTCTCTCATTCTTAACACTGATGTTAATAAATCTAGTGTCTGGGTATGGTGGTGGCTCATACCTGCAATTCCAGCACCTTGGGAGGCCAAGGAGTATGGATCACTTGAGGTGAGGAGTTCAAGACCAGCTTGGCCAATATGGTAAAACCCCATCTCTACCAAAAAAATACAACTTAGCTGGGGGTGGTGGTGGACACCTGTAATCCCAGTTACTTGGTAGGCTGATACAGGTGAATCACTTGAACATGGGAGGCAGAAGTTGCAGTGAGCCAAGATTGCACCACTGCCCACCAGCCTGAGTGACAGAGTAAGACTCCATAAAAAAAAAACAAAAAAAGAAACAAACCAAAAAAAAAAAAAAAAACCAAACCAAAACAAATCTAAACTAATTATACTAAAGTACTAATATACTAATTATTTTTTGGTTAACTTGTTAATGTAGCAGATATTCATTGGCCCTTTGCTCCCAGTACTCCCAATACCAATACTGGGTTTGGTATTTTAAGATTAAAACAACCTCAGTTTTGTATCTTGTTATCCAAAAAGACAAATGCAAAACATATTGTATAACTGTAGTTCAAGATAAAAAGTGAAAAATGTTACCAAGTCTAAGAGACTACTTCTAAATCCAGGTGAGAAAAGAGCTTTGAAAAGACATGGAAAGCATTTGAAAGCATAGAAATGGTGGGAGCAGCTTTCACTCTAGGCTGGGGGTACAACATCAGCAATCATGAGAAGGCTGGAAGAGGTACAGATTTGTGAAAGGAACTGTTAAAAAATAAGAACTGTGGTGTCACAAAGAAGTCATATGCAGGCCAGGCCAAGGATTTTTATACATAAAAAGCAACAGATAGTCACCAGAGCTTTTCGAGCAGGGGAGTGACATGATGAAGTTTATAAACTGAATGATGAGTCATCTGGCAGCACTATGCTAAATGAAATGGAAAGGAGAGAGAATGGAAGGAAAGAGACCAAGTAGGAAGTAAGAAAAGGCTGGGCTGAAGCAGCGCAGTAGGAATGCAGAAGTGGAGTAGACTGAACAACTTCTTATGGAGGCAGAGTCCACAGGCAATTGATAAAATCTTGTAGGTAAGCAAGAGAGTTGAAGCTTTAGAATGCTGGTTTTGAGGTACTTGTATAAGTCATCTAGGTTGAGCTATCATGGTGACAATTGGAAATGGGGAAGGACATTTAGAGATGAGAGCTGGGGATATCCGAAGCCATGATTTTAGATGAAATTGGCAGCGAAAGTGTTGAAAGAAGAGGGCCAGGGGCAGACACCGTGGAAAGCTTACACTGAGAAAATGGTAGAGGAACCAGCCACTTTGGGTAACAAAAAGTGGTTAAAGAGGTTCTAACTCTTTGAGACACCACACTGCCAAAGGAGACACAATATAAAATGGTAAAATATATACTTGTACTTAAAACTTTAATTTTGGGCCACTGCATAATTATTGTTACAAGCCCACAATGTTAACTTTATAAGTTAACATAATTATTATTATAAGCCCACAATCAGATCTACTGAGGAATTAATGAAATATCCTTTGCTTTGTAGGTCAAGATCTATGGAATCTTTCAGATAATATTCTGATACTTCTGGACAAAATATGTATGGTTGTTTTTGATCTTACTCTTAAGCTGCAATCTTAAAGTTAATTGAATATGTAATGTCATGTTATTGTTTTTGATATATAGAAGAGTGATTTGTTAAAAGCAACAAACCTATGAACATTTATGGAACAATGTTCCCTTTTTCATATATTAAAAGAACAAAGATGGTAATTTTAGTTAGCAAAAAATGATTATGATGGCATGACAATCCAGAGTGTAGGTGCAAAAAAAGAAAAACACCTTTCTTTTGTGCCACAAAGAAGCCCTTTTTGAGGGCATTGATTGGAACCCATACACAAATAGAAACTAGCTTTTTCAATTATATCTAAAATGCTTATAAATTTGTAGTGATAGCCTCCTTTTTTTCACATAAACATTGCATTAAAATATTTTACATATTTGGGAATTTTGTTTTCAATTATTATTTAGAGTGTTACATTAAAAAACAGAAATCAGTTTAATACAAAGAATACTTAATAGGTTAAAAAAAAAAGTCTATGGCTTTTTCCTTTCTTTTTTGAGACAGGACCTTACTTCTTTTGCCCAAGATAGAGTTAAGTGTTGCAATCACAGCTCCCTACAGCCTCAAATTTCTGGGCTCAGGTGATTCTCCCACCTCAGCCTGGCTTGCCTCATGGCACCCAGCTAATTTTTGTATATTTTGTAGAAAGGAGGTTTCACTATGTTGCCCAGGCTGTTCTTGAACTCCTGAGCTCAAGCAACCTGCCCACCTCAGCCTCCTAAAAGTGCTGGGATTACAGGTATGAGCCACCACTCCTGGCTGTTTATTGCTTTAGTTGTTACCTTCTGCCTAAACTTTGAGAAAATAATTAAACCTGTTTGTACTCTAAATCTTTTAAAAGAGATAGTTGTTAATCCTAGCCAAAAATGTTCATGGCTTTATCAGTAGATACTGAACACATGTTCATTTTTAAAAATTATTATTATTTTTCAGATCATTATGAACTGTTTCTAAATGCCTTTTGATTTCTGAGTGATCACTTTATTACTATTGTACAGCATGAAACTTTTAAAGTAGTCATCTCTTGTGATCTGTATGAATTGATAGGAGACATTAGTAACTTCCAAGGATAAAAAAAATTATCAATAAAATGATGCTTTGGACAGAACTTGAAAATGAAAAAATTCTAGTCATATGACAAAAGTTTAAAATAAATATGGTGTTTTTAAAGAGTAATGTGTGTATTACTACAATAAATTAACCAAAACACATCTAAGCCTAAGGGTACTTTGGACAATCATAGACATCTTTTTTACATCTTGATCTACCTGCTTAATTTGAGATATTGAACTCTAAAGTAAGGTAGTCACATGAGCCTAAAAGCCTTCTGTATCATCTTATTTTTGACCGCTGTCATATATATATAATATGACCAACTAATACACGAATATTTTGCATGTTGATGGCTTGTGCAAAACTTCTGTAACTTTTGTATCATGTTGGAGGGTTTACATTACTACAGTGACTTTTAGGTTGAGATCACTTACAAAATCACCTTCAGTCCCTCACTGTTAATGGCAATATACAGACTAGAGGTCTTTAAAAATTAGAACTAGCTCTTTCCTTCTAAAATAGTCCATGTAATACAGTATTTACACACCCTGAAAAGCCTAAAACTAAGGACTGTATCACCAACACTGCAGGTTGTTATATACACATAACTTTTTGTTCTCCTAAAAATAGGTAATGGCTGTATTTTTTTCAAGTTTAATAAAAGTAAGAATGTTCTGGTAAATAGCAAGTAGATATTGCCTTATTCTGGGATAATTAAAATTTATTGATCCATAAGTTAGTCTCTAGTCAACAAACCTCAAAATATACCTCAAACTAAAATCAATTTGGTTTTTATTGAGTACATAAATTTGAAAAGAACTTTTCTTTTGAAAGAGTAAGAGAAACATGAGAAATGTTGAGATTATGGAAAAAAGCTATGGTGTCATTTTTTGCAAATTCAGAAAAGTAAACCTAAAGAAAACAAATACTGTTAATTAGTTGAAAGCTACTCTTAGTGTTGTACTCATACTTAAAAAACAGTTCTTTTATAAGATGTTTTTGGTAGTTTTACTTTTAAAACAGATTTTTAACAAATCAGGAATATAAGTATTTTGTTTAAAAAAAAAAAAAGACAAAAGCCAATACTCAGTTTTCTGCTCAGAGATAGTCATTCTTATCAGTTTCTTGTATATCCTTTCAGAGATATTTTATACATACATGAACATGTATGTCTAAGATATATTTTTTAATCACAATTGCTGCTTGTTATACATACTCTTCTACATTTTACTGTTGCTTCTTTTGTTTGTTGTTGTTGTTGTTTTTTAGCTTACCACTCCATCTTAAGAGACTGTTCTATGTCCATGGCAGTGAAAAAAGTCATGATACTGAACTGTATAGAAATACCATACTTTGTATAGTTTCCTACTCATGGTTCAGATTTTCTAGTTTTACTATAAATTTCATTATAGTAAAACTAGATACAGGCTATGGTAAAACATACAATACAGGCTCATTAAAAAAAATCTGAACCTGGACTATAACTGTTTCAATGATTTCATCTTATTCCAAGCATAAGCCTGTGATAAAGTTTGTTTTCTTCAGCAGTTTAGTTCTAAAGCCCATTAATCTATCATAAAATGTATCAGCTGTTGTGCTGGTAAACTGGCTCTGAGGTAGAGAGGGGTGGAGGAAGCCCTGTTTATGATACTTGCTAATCTTCATGGAGTAGATTCTCCCACCATAACTGATTTCAGTGTGACTTCACTAAATAGAGATGCACAGCCGGCTCATCAGGTAGCATAAGCTGGTTTTGGCACTCAATATATTCGATCGAGACATTTAATAAAGAATGATGAAGCCAATATTTTCAGAGGGAATGTAACAAGCAGGGGATTCCACTCATTACATATTCATAGATAAATGCACCATTTCTCTTTGGTTATTTTCCCTTGTTGATATTTGTCTAGCATATTTTTCCCTATGAAATTTAAATGTTAGTGAATGCTTTTATAACCTAACTTAAAAAGAATAGAATCAATCTAGAAATTTAAAAACAAGCAAAGATAAAGATCTAGAGTTAAATGCTATATTATGAAATGAATGTATTCTGCTAATAAGGATAAAAATACCTACCATTCACTTACCATATGCTTGGCACTGTGTTAAGTATATTTCACCCTCAGATGCAGAAACTGAGTCCTGGACAAAGGACTGGCTCCTAGTCTTTCAATCAGTTAGGAATGGAGCTGAGTTTTTCTAGCCTATATCTATTTAACCCCAAAATTTGTGCCCAACCACTGTGGGATATATACTACTTTTTAAATAATTTATTTAAAAGATTAGTGCTTTATACAAAAATTTAGTATCCTGAAATTTTGAATTTATAACTAATAAACAAGAGCAGTTTATTTAAGCAGAATATATATAAATCCCTAATTAGTTAACCTGCTATTTTTCTAATAGGATTGAATCTGTTCTTCATGGAAAAAGTCTGGGACCTTTTACATAAGTATGTTTAGTCATTTAAAGTTTGCCATAAGCAAATTAAGGGACGGGCACTCATGGGAACACAGCAGGAATATGACAGAGTTTAAAAGGCATCACTGTATCTATAATTCAGAGTTAGCAGTGTCTTTACCAAATCAGTTCAAGCAAGGACATTATCTTTGGGGGACATTGTGAGGGTATGAAATGACAATTAGCTGGGCATTTGGAATGACTGCAGTCCACTCTTGTTATCATATAGACTGGAAGAAGAATTTAAGAACATTTAACATTCCATACATTTAAAAAACATAATTATTCTACATAAATAAGGAAAAATCTCAGCTACTTTGAGAAATTCAACTTCTAGGTATGGATTAAGCTATGTTTATCAATATTAAGTAAAAACAAAGGCTTTTGTGCCACCTATTGGAAAATATTCTGATATGTGTGTATACATGTATGTGTACATGTATGTATACATGTGTGTATGCATGTACACACAAATGTACACACAAATATATACACACACATACACACATATTTTGAGACAGAGTCTCGCTCTGTCATCCAGATTCGAGTGCAGTGGCGTGATCTCAGCTCACTGCAACCTCCTCCTCCCGGGTTCAAGCAATTCTCCTGCTTCAGCCTCTGGAGTAGCTGATATTAGAGGCATCGCCACCACACCTGGCTAATTTTTTGTATTTTAGTAGAGACAGGGTTTCACCATGTTGCCTAGGCTGGTCATGAACTCCTGAGCTCAGGCAATCCACCTGCCTTGGCCTCACAAAGTGTTGGGATTACAGTTGAGAGCCATTGCACCTGGAAGGAAAGATTATATTTGTGTTTTATGAATTCATTCATTCAACAAATATTTATTAGTTATGTAGCAGGCAGTTTTCAAATAGTTATGTACAAATGCTGCTTGGAGCTAAAATTCAAGTTAAAGGGAGACTGACAATAAACAAAGCAAGTAAAATAATATGATATTACATATTATATATCATGTAAAATGCTTACAATTATGTATAGTAATAGTATTTATGTTAGTAAAATATTTTATGTACAAATTAGGTGGTGAAAAATGTTAGGAAGGAAAAGCAGGTAGAGGGATAGGTGAGGCTTATGGGAGAGGAGAGGGAAAAACTACATGCTATCTTCAAATCATGATGTGCTGTATGTAAGATAACCTTAGCTCACTACCAATACATTTTTCTTTAAAGGTAATAAAAATATTTGATTTATTTGAATTCAAATTCAATTAGGTTCAAATTATTTAAACATTTAAATAGTGAATATTAAAACATAGATTAATAGTAAACAAAATGAATTTTTACTCACTTTTTCTCCAAATGGATGGGGAATACCAACATAGAGATGGTCAAGAAAATCTGTGCTCCGACCTAAACCAAGCATGTTGTATGGTAGTTGGAGAGCTAAATGTGTGGATTGCTGAGTTGGCCAGCTAGAGTTATTCAATAAAAAAAAAAAAAAACTTTAAAAATACCTCTGGAAACATTGATCCCATCAAATATTAAAATGATAAAATGTTAAAAATTTAGGTACTAGAACGTATCACGTTTAAAAACGTGAAGTGAAACAGACAGTTTATTAATATTAATGGTTCACTTTTTTATTTTTTTGAGACATGGTCTCACTCTGTCACCTAGTCTGCAGTGCAGTAGCATGGTCACAGCTCACTGAGCCTTGACCTCTCAAGCCCAAGCTATCCTCCTATCCCAGCCTCCCAAGTAGCTGAGACCAGAGGCATGTGCCACTGTGCTTAGCTAACTTTTAAATATTTGTAGAGATGGGGTTTCACTATGTTTCCCCGCCTTTAACTCCTGGGGTCAAGGGATCCACCTGCCTCAACCTCTCAAAATTCTGGGATTATTGGCATGAGTCACCGTGCTCAGCCAGTGATTTACTTAAAAAAAAAAAAAAAAAAAACAGCCTTAATGGGATATAATTCACATACCATACACATCACCCATTTAAATTGTACAGTTAAGTGGTTTTGAGTATATTCAAAGAATTGTTCAACCATCACCACAATCTAAACTTAGAACACTTTTACCACTTGACAAAGAAACTCCATACACATTAGTAGTCATGTCTGTCTCCAACTCACACACTTCCAGCTGTATGTAATAG
>PVKP010052830.1:0-12251 GCA_004027715.1 Plecturocebus donacophilus | reverse complement strand
AGGTCAAGAGATCAAGACCATCCTGGCCAACATGGTGAAACCCCATCTCTACTAAAAATACAAAAAATAGCAGGGCATGATGGCATATGCCTGTGGTCCCAGCTACTCGGGAGGCTGAGGCAGAAGAATCATTTGAACCCAGGAGGTGGAGGTTGCAGTAAGCCAAAATTGCGCCACTGCACTCCAGCCTGGCAACATAAGACTCCATCTCAAAAAAAAAAAAAAAGTATACATTTTATTTATACACACATATCTACATGTGTATATATTATATATTATTAAATATAATTTAATATATAATTATAATTATATATTTTAAATTCTATTAAGTACTATAAATTGTACATCATATATTAATATATGTTAATATATTAATTATATTTATAATATAATTATATATTTTTGATTATATGAGAAAATAATAAATATATACATATGGAGGTATGTATACTTTTTAAAAATTTATATATTTTTATTATTTTATTATTTATAATATACTTTTTATATAATACATAAAATACATAAAATTTGTCATTAAATCATATATAATATATATTTCCTTTAACCAGCAGCAAACAACTAATTATAAAATTTTTACAGATACTATTTACAAAACTATAAAAAACATCAAATGCAGCTCACACCTGTAATCCCAGCACTTTGGGAGGCTGAGGCAGGCAGATCACTTGAGGTCAGGAGTTCGAGACCAACCTGGCCAACATGGTGAAACCTCATCTCTACTAAAAATACAAAAATTAGCCAGGCATGGTGGCACACACCTGTAATCTCAACTATGCGGGAGGCTGAGGCAGGAGAATTGCTTGAACCCAGGAGGCAGATGTTACAGTGAGCCAATATCATGCCACTGCACTCCAGCCTGGGCAACAGAACAAGACTCCATCTTAAAAACACCAACAAAAAAAAAATCTAATATCTTGGAAAGAGAAATACAAGATCTCCGCATAGAAAACTACAAAGCATTAAGACACACTAGAGAAGATTTAAATAAATAAAAGTATACACGTTTGTGGTTTGGAAGACTCAACATTATAAAAGCTGTCAATTCACTTCACACTGAGTTATAGGTTTAGTACCACCTTAATCATATTCTCAAGATATTCTTGTCAAAAATGAACAAAATGATTCTAAAATCTACATGAAAATGTCATGGACCAAGAAAAGCCAAAACAAACTTGAAAAAACAAGAAGAATAAAGTGGGGAGATCTAACATAAATCTACACTAATTAAGATAGTGCAGTATTATTGGCATAAGGATAGACAAACAGACCAAAGGAACAGAACAGAAAGTCCAGAAACAGATCATATATACATGAACACCTGATTGGTAACAAAGGCAACATCACAGAGCACTGGGAAAAGAAAGGTCTTCTCAAAAAATGGGACTGGAAAGATGAATATGCATAAAGAAAATAAATGTGAACCTAACCTCACAACACACACACACACACACACACACAAACACACATCCCTACCCCTCTCTCTCTCTAAGTGGACTGTAGATTTAAGTGTGAAAGACAAAACAATGAAATGTCCAGAAGACAATATAGAAGACTATCTCCATGATCTTGGGGTAGGGAAAGATCTCAACAAGAGCCAAAAAGCATTCTCCAAAGGGAAAAAAATCAATACATTTCACTACATCAAGCAGTAAATGCAATCTGCAATGTAACATCATTTTAACTGCCAGTGGAACCTTAAAAAAAGTAAGAGAAATCACTAAAGGCCAAAAATAGAGACCTGAAAATCAGAGCAGGGAACATGTTAGCCAACTCCATACTGTCCTGTGAGAGGCTGTCATTCCCCATGATACAAAAACATACCATCTCCTATAAAAGAATCTGGATCTAAATGCTCAAAACGAAGTCACTGAGGCCTATGTCCATGTAAGGCAGGGAGTTGGAACTGAGATCCCTCAAGAAGGGTGGAACCCTTAAAGAGCTTTTAAAAACCTAGCTCTTAGGCACAGAAAAGAAACAAGAAAGCAATTTCAGCATGGGTCAAGATAGAGGAAAACCCCTCCCAATAACTTCATAGCCACGAGTTCACATCCATTTGAGTTCTAATATATACTACCCTCATTTGGGTTCTAGGTACCCGTAAGAAAATAAAATTAACACAGAAAGTAGCCCAAGGTCAGAATACCCCCAAACTTTTCTAGTAGAAGTAATTACAAACTCTCTCTAGAGACATATGTCTCACTGAAGAGAAACTCAAATTTTAGACATAATTGAAGCAATGCACCCTGAACAAAAGTCAGTAAACTAAAAAAAGGATTAGACTCTATAAAGTTCAGTTACTAGAACAATCCAATAAAGAACATAAAGTAAATTTAAATTGCTTAAAGGCACAATAGGATTAAAAGTATCAAAAAATAACACTATGCAAATGAGCAGCCAGTTTCATTAACAAAAGACAAAACCTCTAGAAATTAAAAACAATGAAAATGAAAATTTAACAAGTTACACTGCAAATTAGATACAGTTAAAGTGAGAATTTGTGAACTAGAGAACAGATCTGAGGAAATTATCCTGAATGCAACAGAGGGAAATAAAGAGATAAAAATTATGAGAAGTAGAAAGTTAAGAGAATAAAAAGAATAGGCAACACGTGTCTAAAAATCATACTGAGAGAAAATAACTAATAAAATGTAAAGGAAACCTTAAAAAGATAGTAACTGAGAATTTCCCAGAAATGTTGACAGACTTGAATCCTCAGATAAAGAATGCACATACACTGAACAAAATAAATAAAAATAATCCACATTTGGGAACATCATAGTAATACTACATTAATACAATCAACCAAAATAGAAAGGGAAAGCAAAAAATGACAGAGAGACTATGAGTAAAAGCAAGAACACTTAGAAGAAACCAGAATGGTTAGGTGCAATGGCTCATGCCTGTAATCCCAGCACTCTGAGAGGCTAAGGCAGGCATATCACTTGAGACCAGGAGGTTAAGACTACCCTGGCCAACACAGTAAAACCCCATATCTGCTTAAAAAAAAAAAAAAAAATTAAAAAAAGTGGCTGATCGTGGTGGCACACACCTGTAAGCCCAGCTACTCAGGAAGCTGAGAGTCCAGAATCCCTTGAACCTGAGAAGCGTAGGTTGCAGTGGGCGGGTGAAAGAGCAAGATTCTCTTTCCAAAAGAAAAAGAAAGGAAAGGAAAAGAAAACAAAAACAAAAACAACCAGAAAGAAACAAAATGGTATCTGAGATTTGCTTCAAAATAATCTATGCTAGCTGGTGGAAGGAGGGGAGGGCATGGGAATGAGGCAGCGGTAAAAGTAAAAACGACTGGCTATGAGTTGCAAATGTTGAAGCTGGTGACAGACTTATCAGACTTGTTATATTTTCCATTTTTGTTTATTTGAAATTTTCCAGAATAAGAAGCTAAAAAAGAGAGAAAGGGAAAAAAAAATTACCTATGAATGAATGAGTTAGACTGACTGAAACATCAGTAATAAAAATTAGAAGACATTGAAAAAATATTCAAATTGCTCAAAGTAAACAATGCTCAATCTTAAATTCCAGCCCCAACTATATGAGCATTCAAGGGCGAAGACAAAATGAAACAACAGACAAAATCTGATATGCTTGCCAAAATAAAAGCTCATGAGCATAGTTCAAAAATCCAAAATAAGGTATTAGCAGATCAAATCTAAAAATCTGTATTAAAAAACATATCATGGCCAAAATGGGTTCAACTCAGGAATACAAAGATGGCCTAACAATTAAAAAGTCTATCAGTATAATTTACCACATTAACAGATGAAAGGACAAAAATCAATCTGATCACAGGCCACCTACTATGTGCAGAGAACTATTCCATAAGATTCCTTTTAAAGTCAGGATCAAAACACTAAAAATAATAAAGTCAGGATCAAGACTATTCAACAATGCCCTAGTCAACAATGATAATACTCAACATCAATTAGCTCAGTAATTAGACAAGAAAAAGAAAGAAGGTATATACCGATTAGAAATAAACTGTCACAACTTATTGGCAGCAGACTATCAACATGGGAAACAGGAGAATACAAACACAAGCTATCAGTACTATAAGAGCTTAGGAAGGATTCATAGATACAAATTCAAAATACAAGGAAATCAATTCTGCCTTTGCACTCCTGCCATCACCATGGTGAGGCTCCGTCAGCCCCTGGTCCAAAGAGGATGTAACAGATGTGACACCCCCATTCCCACCAGCTGAGCCCAGTCAACCTCCTGCCTAGATCCAGACAGGTGAATAAGTTTACTAGACCTCAGAGAGGTGCCCAGACAAATACAGATACTCATGAGCTAAATATACTTAGTGCAATAATAATGATAATTTTAAAATCCATTCCTAGGTACTACAGTAATCAATGAGGTTCTAATACTACTAAAATTCTCTATCTAGAAGGAAATCTAATAAAAGTATGTCAGATCATTTGAAAAAAGCTGTAAGAATTTACTGAAAGATATGGAAGAGACCTAAATAAATGGAAATATAAAGCATCTTTCCAGAAAGATGGGAAGGATGGAAAGACACTCTATTATACAGATGACATATTTCCCCAGGCTTATCTTAACATCAGGTGAAATTCCAAACAAAATGTCAACAGGGATTTTTGTTGAAATTAGAGGAGTCAAGAGATAAGAACAATCAAAACAAATCTGAAGTTTTAAATGCCTATAGTACAATTCAATTCAAATGGGGAGCAAGGACAAAACTGTTCTATAAATGGAACTGCAACAACTGCTTACCATATAAAGATAATTAAATTAGGTCAATATAACAAATCATTCACAGAAATAAGTTACAGGTATATAAAAGATCAGAATGAAATAAAGCAAAATTTTTAAATTTTGAGGAAGTAAAATATAGAAGAGTATCTTCACAAGGTCAGTACAGGAAAGGAATTTTAAAATATAACACAAAAAGGACAAGCCATAAAGGAAAAAGAATAATAATATTTACTACATATGGGTTTTGGTTTTTTGGGTTTTTTTTTTTTAAGCGACAAGGTCTGTCTTTCTCTGTCATCCAGGCTAGAGTACAGTAGTGTGATCTCAGCTCACGCAGCTCAAACTGCTAGGCTTAAGTGATCCTCCCACCTCAGCTTCCCAAGTAGCCAAGACTACAGTTTATGTGTTATCATGTCCTGCTAATTTTTAAAATTTTTTATAGAGATGGGGTCTCACTATGTTGCCCAGACTGGTCTCAAACTCCTGGGCTCAAGCAATCCTCTCACCTCAGCCTCCCAAAGTACTGGGATTACAGTGTGAGCCATCATGCCTGGCCTCATTCATTTTTTTTAATGAATAAGAATGGTTATTAAATGGCTATGGAATCTGGATTCTACTCAATATACATTTTTAAAGTAATACCATATAATGAGGACTTTTTTCAGCAGCTCTATTTATGATATACCAGAAATCCTATCTCTGCAACTCTGTAAATTCCTTTTTTTGAAAAATAATGTGTGTCAACTGCATGTCAACCTAAAAGTAAACAAGGAAGTAAAAAGAATTTCAGTTATTTTAGAGGTGCTTCAAAAGACTGAAGATCATTAACCTAGAGAAAAATCACACACATGCATAAAGACACAGGTAAAGAATGTTAATTAGGCAGGGCATGGTGGCTTATACCTATAATCCCACAACTTTGAGAGGCCCAGGTAGGCAAATTGCTTGAGGCCAGGAGTTAAAGACCAACCTTGGACAACAAGGTGAAGCCTGGCCTCTACTAAAAATACAAAAAATTAGCTGGGTGTGGTGGTGCATGCCTGTAGTCTCAGATAATCCAGAGGCTGAGGTGGGAGGATCACCTAAGCCCAAAGGTCAGGGCTGCAGTGAGCTGTGCTTCCACCACTGCACTCTAGCCTGGCCAAAAGAGTAAGACGCTGTCATTTAAAAAAAAAAAAGAAAGAAAAGAAAAGAAAAACAAAAGAATGCTAATTGGAGCACTATTAGTAACAGCAAAAATTGGAAAATTCTAAACGCCCATCAGCAGGAAAATGGGAAAGTAAACTGGAATTTTTCTGTAATGAATATTAACTATGAATCCACTAGAACTACATTTATCAACAGATAACTCTCCAGCATATCTCATCTCAAGATTAAAAAATGCTACATATTTTTGAAACAAGACATTGTTTGCAGAAATCTCTCTCTCTACTCTCTCTCGTATCTGTAATAAGAGAAGAAACATGCAAGAGAAATAATAAACGTCAAGGTCACCATACTAGTTACCTCTGGGGAAAGGGTAAGGTGAACAGGATTAAGATGGGGTAACATGGGGACTTTGGTCAGTATCTGTAACATTTTATTACTTAGAATAACATTAATATGAAGAAAAATCAGAAAAACCAGATTGCAGGTACAAAGATATTCCTTGCATCTCTTCCATTGGCTTGAAATATTTCATACTAATAGGAAGTTAAAGTTAGTTCAGAGACTGAACCAGCACTAAACATATGATCACTTTAAAGCAATGAGTTACACATTTTGTCAGTCCTGGTCAGTGCTTCTCAAAGAGTTGTCCAAATACTGTTCCAATTAAAAGACAGTCATGGCAACCATTATAAGAGAAACATAAGACACAATGATATTTAAATATAAGGTATAGAAAGAAACAAAATGAATCTAATTCTGCAGAGCTGTCTCCAGATCATCTTTGCCAAACCTTCTGATCAAAATCCTTATATTGATTGGTATCGCCAGTACTTCAAAAACAGTGTTCAAAAGGGAAAATTAAGTGACAGTTATAGCCAGCTTAACCTTTTCATTCAATTTAGAGAAAAACTATCCAAACAAGAAATGTGCTATTTGCAGAGAAATGCTTACAAACAGCTGAAAATCATTACCATTTTAACATTTAGAATCAAAACACACAAAAAAAATTCTAAAAAATAATTTTGAAAGCACAAATTCATAAATATCAAACATTAGGAGAGGAAAACTGATTTTAATAGCACAAAACACAGTCAAATTCAATCTCTATTTTAATATATATTTTACCCCAAAATTTAATGTCTTTTTTTGGTCTACAATTCATGCTTTTCCTTATATAATTAAAGTACACAGAACAATATGCACCACATTTTAAATAGGGTAAGGTCAAATTTTCCTTTTTATATTGTGAATATCATTATAAATTTTATTTAAAATATACATTATAATCTTTATTAACAAATTACTTTTACTTTATTTAAAATTATCTTATCAAAAACTGGATATACAGTTTTTAAAAGATTATTATTTTTTAATTCCTAAGAGAGTCCACAAGATTACACATTTTTGTGAAAGGATCTGTGAATTTAAAAATTTAGAAAACACAGGTCAAGAGAGGTTATTTCTGTGACCCTTAACAGCAACTAACAGAATTCTAGCCCCTAATATTTATTGGCATATTAGTAAACAAATCAGAAAATTCTTAGAATACAGAAAGGACCAAGAGAAATTAATTGGAAAATTCATTCATTTAATAATTGTATACTTTTATTTTTATTTGTGTGTGTGTGTGTATTTTTAGTAGAGACAGGGTTTCTCCATGTTGGTCAGGCTGGTCTCAAACTCCCAACCTGAGGTGATCCACCCACCTCGGCCTCCCAAAGTGCTGGGATTACAGGCATGACCCACCGCAACCAGTCAATAATTGTATACTTTTAATGTCAAATTCTTAAAAAAAAAAAAAAAAAGGAAATTCACCCATTACTAAAATTGACTTCTCTAAGTGAAAAATGGAAAATATCTAAATAGGTAACCATGTAAATAAACAGCTAGAACTGAAGTCCACCCAAAATGTAAACTGAAAAAACAGAAAACTAAAGAATTAAAAATTTAAAGGGTCCAAACATGGTGGTTCTCATCTGTAATCCCAGCACTTTGGCAGACCAAGATGAGAGGACTGCTTGAGCCCAGGAGTTTGAGATCAGCCTGGGTGACATAGTGAGACCTCATCTCTACAAAATTAAAAAAAATTAGTAAGGCATGGTGATGCACACCTGTAATTCTAGCTACTCAGGAGGCTGAGGTGGGAAGATCACTTGAGCCCAGAGGCTCAAGGTGGTCGAGGCTGCAGTGAGCAGTGATTGCACCACTGTACTTCAGTATGGGTGACAGGGTAAGACCCTGTCTCAAACACTCGATCAATGCACTAGCAGAAAAAGAAAAAAAAAATTTAGTATTTTAATTGGAAGGATAATATCAAACCATGGTCTCAGTGATAAAAGAAAAGCAGTTAAAGAGATAAGACATAAAGAAAATGAAAAGTGGAAAAAAAGCAAGACAAATATAAGAAAGCAATTATAAGAAGGAAGTAACAATAATAATGGATCAGTTTGAAAGTATAGAAAGAAAAGGGAAAATGGAAGGAACAAAGTTACAAAATGAAGGATGAGTATAGTATATAGTATATAGATGGAAGTCACTTGCCAAAATGCATTTGGGAATTCACAGAAAATAGTACAGTATTATTTAAGTGGGAACAAGTTTCATAATAGGTTAATAGCTGATAAATTTCCAGACACAAGTATTTCAAAAAGTACAATTACAGTTTCATTTCTGTTTTGGAAATATGATTGTGTTAAAAAGAAAAACTAATGTAAAAATTATGTTCAATCATAACAGTAGGTACTCACTTCTATATTTCTTAAAATTAAAACATCCTACAAATAAATTGAATCATTTAATCATATTTATATGATCAAAACTGTTTTGATTATAAACATACTCTCCTTCTTCTCCTATGTATACACCTGTCCTCTATACTGTGGTAAATAAAAAGCATCTGTCTATCTTGGGAACCTTCCATACAGGTAAAGTCTACAGCAATTTGTTATAGAAGCCCTAGCTGACTAACCCTTGTCAGTTGGCCCTACTTCCCTCCCTCTGTATGTTAGGAATTTTTCTACTGTAAGTGGCAGGAAATCCAACTCTAACTGGCTTAAGAAAAACACGGACTGCAGTCCTTCATGAACCAAAAATTACACCTTCAGGCAAATCTTGATCCAGAGATTCAGAAAGTTATCAAGTCTCCAGCTCCGTTTCTCTGTCATCCTCCATCTTCTGGGAGTTGCTCCAATCTAAGGTGAATTTCTCTTACAACAGCAATGCTAACTATAACAGTTCTAGGCCTTGTGGCCTCGCCACATGAAAAAGAAGGCAACATATGTCCTTCTAAACGTCCAAAGAAGAAAGGGATCTCCGACAAAAGTTCTGAGATTCACTCTGACTGAGTCCATTTAAATCACATGCTCATTTCAAAACAGTAGCACAACCAGAAACTAAAATGCCCTGAGGGCTTATCCTAAGTCAAGGAAGCACCCTGAATCTGGAGTTTGTTGGGAAGGGAAGAAAAAAGGCCATTATAACTTTAGAATCTCACCCCGTTCCTTCCATTACACCCCTTCCAAGTTATGTTCCAACAACATGCATCTACATTCAGATCTCCAGGTGCTGTGGGTTGGGCTATGTCACCCAAAAAGATATGTGGAATTCCTAACCCTGTCACCACAGGTCCCTGTGAATGTGAATGTGACATTATTTGGTAACAGGACCTTGGCAGATGCAATAAAGTTACAATAATGTCATACTTGTACATCCAATATGACTGGTATCCATAAGGGAAAAGACAGAGACACACAGGGATGGAGAGTATCACGTGAGATTGAAGGGAGGAGGCAAAGACTAAAGTGATGCACCTACAAGCCAAAATGCCAAGGACTGCTGGCAACTCCAGAAGCGAAGCAAAAGATATGGAACAGACTCTTTCTGAGAGTCTTCAGAGAGATCATGGCCCTGCCAGTACCTTGATTTCAGGCTTCTAGCCTCTAGAACTATGAGAGAATAAATTTCTGTGGTTTTATGTCATGAGTTTGTAGTACTTCACTGTAATAGCCCTAGGAAATTAATACATTAAGTATGATAATCCATGATTGTTTGCCTTTGCACATCAATTCTTCATTCCTTCTGGAATGTCTTTCTCCCCCAGATTGTCTAATCACACTAAACCTCTCAGATCTGCCCAAACGTCCTCTCTTCTGTGATGTCTTCCACCAGAACCCCCAAAGAAATTAGTCTATCACATCTTAGTCCAGCACCACATATTTCCTGAATTTTTGTTACAAAATTCTAATTGCTATGCACATAGCTGTCTTCCTTTCATAGTTGTAAGTTCTCTGACAGCTAAACCAAATAAGGAAGTACAAAGAAAAAGACTATTTTTTTCAATGAGGATAAGAAGGTTGGTGTTATACATGGCTCAATATGAAGTGACAATAAAACATCCCAGCAAAGATGCCCACCAAATAGCGTAAGACAGAGAAGTTCAGAAGTAATACAAGGACAGATGACATACATGGCAGTCATGTGGGTAAAGATGACTTTTTTTTTTGAGATGGGGTTTCATTACGTTGGCCAGGCTGATCTTGAACTACTGACCTCAGGTGATCCACCCACCACTCTGGCCTCCGAAAGTGCTGGGATTACAGGTGTGAGCCACCATTTCTGGCCAGTAAAGGTGACTTTCTAATAAGTCATAAGAAGTAAATTACAGAATTTCATTCCTTCATTCAACAGATATTTACTGCTCACTATATTCCAGACCCCTGCCCTCAGGGAACTTATATTGTACTGGGGAAAACAGACAAGATTAAACTGGACTCGTGAACATAAATTTAGGGCTTGAGGTTAACATCATTTAGTAATTACTATAAGAAAAAAAAAATTATTTTTTCTGAGACAGAGTCTCAGTCGGTTGCCAGGCTGGAGTGCAGTAGCACAATCTCGGCTCACTGCAACCTTCACCTCCTGGAATCACGTGATTCTCCTGCCACAGCCTCCCGAGTAGCTGGGATTACAGGTGCCCACCACCACGCCCAGCTAATTTTTCTATTTTTAGTAGAGACAGGGTTTCACCATCTTGGCCAGGATGGTCTTGATCTCTTGACCTCGTGATCCGCCCACCTCACCCTCTCAAAGTGCTGGGATTACAGGCATGAGCCACGGTGCACAGCCAAGAAAAAAAAATTGATGTTTTATTTCTTCACATTTTATTTTCGAGAACTTTCTTTCTTTCTTTCTTTCTTTTATTTATTTTTTTTTTTGAGACGGAGTTTCGCTCTTGTTGCCCAGGCCAGAGTGCAATGGCGTGATCTCGGCTCACTGCAACCTCTGCCTTATAGATTCCAGTGATTCTCCTGCCTCAGCCTCCTGAGTAGCTGGGATTACAGGTGCTCGCCACCACATCTGACTAATTTTTTAAATTTTTAGTAGAGACGGGGTTTCACCATGCTTGCCAGGCTAGTCTCAAACTCCTGAACTCAGGCAATCCATCTGCCTCAGCCTCCCAAAGTGCTGGGATACAGGCGTGAACTACCCCGCCCAGGCAAGAATTTTTATTTCACTAGCTAAAAAGGTATTTATGTCCTCAGATTGGCAGCCAGAGATTCAGGCAAATTTAAGACTTTTTTTAATGTTACCTTTCCTATTGTAAAAATCTATTTTCCTTCCTTTGTTTCTCAAAGTGTTTGCTGGAATTAGGTCAGTCCTTCCAAAGAATATCCATAAAGAATATCTGGACTCAGAAAAAATGAGAGGCCAAATGGTACAATAAAAAGAACACAAGTGGCCGGGGCGGTGGCTCACGCCTGTAATCCCAGCACTTTGGGAGGCCGAGGTGGGCGGATCACAAGGTCAAGAGATCAAGACCATCCTGGCCAACATGGTGAAACCCCGTCTCTACTAAAAATACAAATATTAGCTGGGCGTGGTGGCGTGTGCCTGTAGTCCCATCTACTCAGGAGGCTGAGGCAGGAGAATTGCTTGAACCCGGGAGGCGGAGGTTGCAGTGAGCCGAGATTCTGCCACTGCACTCCAGCCTGGCGCCTGGCGACAAAGCGAGACTCTGTCTCAAAAAAAAACACAGGTTTGGGCATTAGACAAGCCTGAGTTCAGATCCCAATTTTGCACAACTTCTGTGACCTTGGACAAATTATTCAGTACCTCCAAGTTTACTCATATGTGAAATGGTAATAATTTCACTCTAAGAAGTTATTTCCTTTTGTTTGTTTGTTTGTTTGTTTGTTTGTTTTAGAGACGGGGTTTCACCATGTTGGCCAGGCTGGTCTCACACTCCTGATCTGCCCACCTCGGCC
The DNA here is from genome assembly GCA_004027715.1 of Plecturocebus donacophilus. NCBI lineage: Eukaryota > Metazoa > Chordata > Mammalia > Primates > Pitheciidae > Plecturocebus > Plecturocebus donacophilus. The sequence continues at coordinate 84 of PVKP010052830.1, read as the reverse complement.
TCCCAAAGTGCTAAGATTACAGGCGTGAGCCACTGTGCCCAGCAGGAAGTTATTTCTAATAGGCGGTTGGCACAATGCCTGGGG
>PVKP010052829.1:0-12249 GCA_004027715.1 Plecturocebus donacophilus | reverse complement strand
ATTATTGGCATAAAAGAGGTTTTTAATACCCATTTTTAGACTGTATTCTAGCCTGGGCAATAAAACAAGAATCCCATTCTCTCTCCCTCTTTCTCTTCCTCTTTCTTTCTCTCTTTCATTCTTTTTCTTTCTTTCTTTTGCTGTTTCTTTCTCTCTCCTTTTCTCTCTTTTTCTAAAATCTCTTCCTCTTTCTTTCTCTTTCATTCTTTTTTTTCTTCCTTTTGCTGTTTCTTTCTTTCTCCTTTTCTCTCTTTTTCTAAAATCTCTTCCTCTTTCTTTCTTTCATTCTTTTTATAAGAAAAAAAAAAAAAAAAAAAAAAAAAAAAAAAAAAAAAAAAAAAAAGAAATATATTGGCCGGGCACGGTAGCTCACGCCCGTAATCTAAGCACTTTGGAGGCTAAGGCGGGCAGATCACCTGAGGTCTGGAGTTCAAGACCAGCCTGACCAACATGGTGAAACCCTGTCTTTAAAAAAAAAAAAGAAATATATTAATCATTGTGTTTTAACATACCTGATTGCCTTTATAATACAGTATATATATATATGTATTCACCCAGGCTGGAGGGCAGTTGTATAATCTCAGCTCACTGCAACCTCCACCTCCTCAGTTTAAGTGATTCTCATGCTTCAGCCTTCTGAGTAGCTGGGACTACAGGCACCCACCACCACGCCTGGCTAATTTTTTTGTATTTTTAGTAGAGACGGGGTTTCAACATATTGGCCAGGCTGGTCTCAAACTTCTGGCCTCAGCTGATCCACCCACCTTGGCCTCCCAAAGCACTGGGATTACAGGTGTGAGCCACCACGCCCAGCCCAGTATATTTTATCTTATACCTTTAAAACATCACCCTAGGGGCCAGGCATGGTGGACACGCCTGTAATCCCAGCACTTTGGGAGGCGGAGGAGGGCGGATCACTTGAGGTCAGGAGTTTGAGACCAGCCTAATCAATATGGAGAAACCATCTACTAAAACTACAAAAATTACTCCATGTGGTGGCAGGTGCCTGTAGTCCCAGCTACTCGGGAGGCTGAGGCATCAGAATCACTCAAACCTGGGAGGCAGAGGTTGCAGTGAGCTGAGATCTTGCCACTGCACTCCAGCCTGGGCAACAGTGAGCCTCCATCTCTAAAATAAAATAAAATAAAGTGAAACATCACTGTAGGAGGAAGTCCACAGGCTTCACCAGACTACCAGAGGGGTGCATGCAACAAAAATAAGTTTAAGCATTCTGCCCAGGTTTTAAGCAGGCAAGTAATCTAATTGATGTAGCACTTCCAAGAATTCACGAAGGCAGCTCGTCCTTTAGGAGGCGGTAGCAATAGTCCAGGGGCGAGATGTTGGGGACCAGAAGGAAGGTAGGAGCAGTGGCAGTGGGAAGCAGAGGCGATTCAGGAGGCGTTAGGGGAGTCGGCAGCTTTGTGATCTGGGGCCCCGCTACTGTCTTCAGAGCCCTTATACTTTATGCTGCTGTCTACAGAACCTGCTGCATTCTGGAGTTGGCACCAGTACTAATCTGCCTTTCCTCCCCCATTGCCTGAACACTTTGCTCCCACGCGAAGCCCCTCCCCCAGCCTGCCTCCCCTGACCTCCCCTGCCCCCTGGCTGCACTAAGCAGCCCCCGCAGGCCTCATGCAGACCCACTGTTTAATGCCTATGGCATCCTCGTCTGGCCCCGATCTGGCTGCTCTTGAGGGACATCAAGATCCCAGAGACAGTTGGCCACTTGTCCACCAAATGGGAGAGGGGCCTGGGGATTGGCTGAGAGGTGGGTGGGGAAGGGAGGAGGATGAGGAGCATGCCAAGGGGAAGGAGGAACCAGGATTCCTGGGATTTCTGCCTCCTGAGCCAATGTCCAAGAAGGAGCTGGGCAATAAACAGAACCTGAACATACACAGGACTTTGGCCCTGCAGTCCTAAGACATGTGTTCTGGAGTGACAGCTCACAAGGCACTGGGGATCCATGAGCTTGGAGCCCCCCATGTTATTATGGGGTCCGTGACAGTTAAATTACTATTCATCTAATGTTATGAGCACCTTCCTCCTCAAACCAGCCACCCTAATCTGATTCTTGTGTCAGGGACCCAAGCTGGCCCAGTCTGGAAAAAAAACATTGATGTGGGTCCAACTCAAGAACATTACTGAAGGTGAACATATTGGGGTGAATGATCTCCTGCTTCCCGCTCACCGTTTTACTAGTCTGGGCAAGGAAGGGACCAGTTACAAAGTGATACCATGATCTGAGTCACTGTTACTGCATGTTTCTCTGATGCCAGGCACTGAGCTCAGCACTTTATAATGTGACTGCATTTAACCTCACAGCTAGCCTCTATGCAAGCCTTGTAATCATCTGCATTTTACATTCGAGGAAACTGAGGTTCGGGGAGGGTAAGTATCTTGCTCTACCTGGTATGCATGGAAGCCGTGACTGGGACCCAGGCTGGTTTGCTGGCACTTAGACAGGGTGAGGCCCCAGGGAACTTTACTCCTCAAGCTCCCAATCCATACCCCTCCAGAGCCAGGCTTTTACTTGCTGGGGCATGACAGAGCTGGCTTTGCTGCTGATCCTAAAACTAAAAATCTAAGCCACGGGAAAGCTCAAATGAGGTCCTCTTTGTTTGCCAAGAGTGACCTCCTATACAGGATGGCGGACTGTCAATGCTCAGAGGTGGTGGAAAGGGCCCATGGGCCACTGCCGCCCCTTTCTCCACCAGGGGAGGAAGTCTTCCCTGGATGAACAGGAAGATGCTGTACCCACCTGAGCCTCCAACCTGCTCTCCATCTCCCACTGGTGTCAGAGTGCTACGAGCCCCTGACAGACTCATGTCCTAGTCAGGGGCTGTCAGTAGCTGGCAACATCCCCAGAGGAGCGACAAAGTAGACTTTATGCACTCCCAAAAGGAAGTATTCAGTGCCACTCTTGCCAACAGTTGAACTTGAACCCCCCCAAGCCTCTAGATCCAATGCCCATTCCTAGAAAATTCGGGGGGGGGGAGAGGAATATGTTAAACCACACCACAGGAACGTAATCAACAAAATGCAGGTCAAACAAACCTGGTTTCTTTAACAAATGTATAACAAAAAAAAAAAAAAAAAAAAAGAGGAGGGAAGGGAGAAAGATTGTGCAGAAAACTATAGATGATGAGAGACTTAAAGGACAGCCATCAGTTACATGTGTGGACCTTATTTGACTCTTGATTCAAACAAACAGCTAAAAGCAAAAACAAAACAGCTTAACAATTTGTAAATTTGGAAATGTAAACACCAAATAGACACTTGATGATATTAAGGAATTTTTGTTAATTTTTTTTCTTGACTATCTGCTGCCTTTATTTTCTTTTTATTTGAGGTAATATATACATAACAAAAAGCTGACCATTTTAGCCATTTTTAAGCATGCAATTAAGTGACATTAAGTACATTCATAATATTGCACAACCATCATTATCATTTGTTCCCAGATGTTAACTGTAATATAGTATTGTGGAGTCTTTTTTTTTTTACATGGGGTCTCACTCTGTCACCCAGGCTAGAGTGCAGTGGTGCAGTCTCACCTCACTGCAGCCTTGACCTCCTGGACTCAAGCCTCAGCCACCTGCCTCTCCCACCTCAGCCACCTGCCTCAGCCTCCCTAGTGGCTGGGACAGGTGCGTGCCACCACACCTGGCTAATTTTTTGTATTTTGTAGAGACAGGGTCTCACTATGTTGCTCAGTATTGTGGAGTGTTTTTCTTTTTTAATTGCTTTTTAGAGATTCAATGAAATGCTTGTCAATTCTCTGTTTAGGATAAAGCCCTAACTTTGTACCACGGCTTCCAAATCCAACCCCTGCCATCTTTGTGGCCACATCTCCAGCTCTCCACTCAGAGCCCCATGCCTCTGCTCCAGCCCCACAGCCCTTCATGCCAGGGCCATGTTATGATCTTCTTGGGCCTCAGGCACTTTCACCTTCACAGATCCCTTTCTCTATAAATTTATAAGTTGTTACTTTAAAGATGAATACATAATTATTAGGTATTAAAGCATTTTCTTTTATTTAAAAGCCAAGATCACGCCACTGCACTCCAGCCTGGCGACAGAGTAAGACTCTATCTCAAAAAAATAAAAAGTTTATTCTTTTTCTTGTGAAATTCAAACATTTTCTCAGGCTCCTTTTGATTTGGTAGGCCCCAGCATGTACCTGCTGTCTCCCCAGACACTCTCCCATCTATCCCCTTCAGGTTAGTAAGCCCGACTTCCCCCATGGAGAAGCCTTCCTTGACTTCCCCAAGTGCCCTGACCCCAGCATATGCCCTCCTGATCCCTCTTCCCTTGTGCTTCATGAGAAATTACACAGGTAAGAATCACATATTAATTTGTGGGTGATTATTTGCTCGATACTGTCTTCTCCACTGAGTTGTCCATCTGTGTACCCCAGCATCTAGCCCAGGCCTGGCATAATTTGCTGACTGTAGTTAGTAACAAGGTGTTATATGTTAGAAAATTGCTAAGAGAGTAGATTTGAAGTGTTCTCACCACAAATAAATGATAAGCGTATGAAGTAATGCCAGTGTTAATGAGCTTGACTTAGCCATTCCACTATGCATACATTTTTCAAAGCATCATGTTGTATGCCATAAATATGTACAATTTTATTTGTCAGTTAAAAATAAAAAACGCAGGCCCGGCATGGTGGCTCACACCTGTAATCCCAGCACTTTGGTAGGCTGAGGCAGGCGGATCACCTGAGGTCAGGAATTTGAGACCAGTCTGACCGACATGGAGAAATCCTGTCTCTACTAAAAATACAAAATTAGCCAGGCATGGTGGCACATGCCTGTAGTCCCAGCTACTCAGGAGGCTGAGGTAGGAGAATCACTTGAACCCGGGAGACAGAGGTTGTGGAGAGCCAAGATTGCACCATTGAAGAAGAGTGAAAATCTGTCTCAAAAACAAAACAAATAATAAAAAAAAATAATAAATATTGCAAGCCGGGCACAGTGGCTCACGCCTATAATCCCAGCACTTTGAGAGGCCAAGGCAGGTGGATCACCTGAGGTCAGGAGTTTGAGACCAGCCTGACCAACATGGTGAAACCCCATCTTTGCTAACAATATAAAAAATTAGCCGGGCGTGGTGTATGCCTGTAATCCCAGCTACTCAGGAGGCTGAGGCAGGAGAATCGCTTAAACCCGGGAGGTGAAGTTTGCAGTCAGCCGAGATCACGGCATTGTACTCCAGCCTGGGCAACAAGAGCAAAACTGCATCTCAAAAAATAAAATGGGCTGGGCACAATGGCTTACGCCTGTAATCCCAGCACTTTGGGAGGCCAAGGTGGGTAGATTGCCTGAGCTAAGGAGTTCATGACCAGCATAGGCAACATGGTGAAACCCTGTCTCTAAAATAAATAAATAAAATAAAATAAAATAAAATTTAAATTTAAAAAAATTAAAAATGCAAGTCAGGCGCTATGATTCACAGTGAGGCCAAGGCAGGCAGATCACAAGGTAGGATTTCGAGACCAGCCTGCCCAATATGGTGAAACCCCCATCTCTACTAAAAATACAAACAAACAAACAAAAAAACCCTGCCATGGTGACTCGCACATGTAACCCCAGCTACTTGGGAAGCTAAGGCAGGAGAATTTCTCAAACCTATGAGGCAGAGGTTGCAGTTAGCCGAGATTGCACCACTGCACTCCAGCCTGGGCAACAGAGATAAATAAATAAACAAACAAATAAATAGATAAAAATGCAAAGAAAGAAATCTACTGAATATAAAACTATTAGGGGTGAGAAGGGATATCAGTTGTGTTTTTAAATAGAAAAAAGAAAAATATCTGGAAAGAAATACACCAAAAGTTTAACAATTTTGAGGGGGAGGGTAGGGAGCAGAAAGTGTGGCAGGAATATGAGGGATTTTACTTTCTTGGTTATACTTACATGCATTTCTAGTGTTTTCTCGATGAACATCTGTCACTTGTGTATTAAGAATATTAAAAACAGGTTGGCATGGTGGCTTACGCCTATATACTTCAAGAGGCCAATGGGGGTGGATCACCTGAGGTCAGGAGACCAGACTGGCCAACATGGTGAAACTCCATCTCTACTAAAAATACAAAAATTAGCTGGGTTGGTGGTGGACACCTGTAATCCCAGCTACTTGGGAGGCTGAGGCAGGAGAATCACTTGAAACCAGGAGACGGAGGTTACAGTGAGCCAAGATCATGCCACTGCATTCCAGCCTGGGCAAAAGAGTGAGACTCCGTCTCAAAAAATAAAAAATAAATAAAAACCCAACACTGCAGAGAAGCATTTTTCTAGACAGGTACTAAAAGAAAGACCCTACTGACTCTAAGTTTTTTGAAGCATGACCTATGTCTAGCTTGCTCTCTGCAGTGTCCCTAGTGATGGGCACATTCTAGGTGCCCAATAAATATGTCATCACATATTGTTGACACAGTGTTGACTGACTGAATGGTGATCCCAGGGGCCTGGAGATGGAGGCTATGGACAGCAGGGAGAGCTGGAAGGAGGCTGCTGCCTTGCCCAGGTGAAAGAGGAAGGCACTTCATAGTCAGCACAAGCTGAGGAGTTAGAGTCCTTTTAGGGGTAGGATTGCCAGGCCTCAGAGAGAAAGAATTCCTCTTATCTGGATAACTGGGAAGATCGCAAAGTAGGGAATAAGGCAAGGAGAAGACAGCCGGGCAGCAAAGATAATGAGCTCACGTAGGGCTTTCTAAGTGTAGGGTGTTCTCAGCACACCTGGGTGAAGAAGCCCAGAGGGCAGTGTGGATGAAGAGTCAAGAATTCAGGAATCTGAAAGGGCGGATTTGGGTGTCACGGTACCCAGATGGTGTTTGTCCTCCCCCAAGTGGATCCAAGTGCCTTGCTTCTGCTCCCAGGCTGGAAAACCAAGATGACGGCAGCCATGGCTCTCTTTGGAGCTCTTGGAAAGGAAAAGGAAACTTTGCTGAGACAAGAATGCGATCCGATCCCAGAAGTGAGACAGAAACTGGGGAGAACTGGCCTATCCCTCTCAGCCAAAGACTGGAACTGACACAGCCATCGTTTACATGAGTCACAGTCCAAGCTGAAGTTTAAGAAAACAAGCACACAGGAACACATGGAGAGGCAGACTGAGCTAGAATCAGACCGTTCTGTTTAGTTAGCACGGGTTTGGACCGACTGGATGAACCTTCAGCCCATGCCTAGACGGAAGCCACTTCTCATTCTGGGTGCGTCCTTGCTCTGAAATGGGCCTGTGAGTCACTGGGAAAGAGGATTCGATTAACAAAGATTCAGTCAGACTACAGCTGTGGCCAAAAAGCAAGGCACAGCTGCCAGGCAGGCCTTCCCCTTAGGTGGCTGGGTGGCCATGCACCCGGCTCATTCCTGCTGCCTGCCACTGTGTCCCCAAGCTTGCCATTGGGGGCATGACTTTGGGTGGAGGCATGGCAGCCTCCAAGGTGGTTATTTCAAAATACAAATGTCCCCTTCATGGCAGCACATTCCAGTGGCTAAGAACTTGTTGTCATTTTGTTTTTTTTTCATTTAAAATTTATTTTAATTTATTTTAATGTCTCACTCTACTGCCCAGACTGGAGAGCAGTAACACAATCATAGCTCACTGCAGCCTCAAACTCCTGGGCTCTTGAGATTCCCCTACCTCAGCTTTCCTAGTAGCTGGGAATACAAATGTGAGCCATCATGCCTGGCTTTAATATTTAATGTTATATTCAATATTTAATACTATATTTACAAAGTTGGACAACCATCACCACTATTTCCAAAACAGCCTCCTACATAGCTCGGACCACAGACATGTGCCACCACATGTAGCTGAAAATTTGTTCTTTATTCCCTTTTGTCTTGTGGGTTAACTAGAATAAGGACCTCGAGAGAAAAGGGTTTTAACGAGGGAGGGAAAGGACAGATAGAATTGTGTAATTTGGTCTGATGCAGGACATGGGGTACATCTCAAAGGCTGTAGGTGCAGGGTGGAGTGGGGAGGGGTACAATATGGGAGGGATCTACATAAAGTGAGCTGTCCTGACCCAGATGTGTGGAGAACAGACACCAAAAGGAGTCCAGATGAGCTGATTCTTTGAGAAGCTCACATCTAGCCAGGTGCAGTGACTCACACCTGTAATCCCAGCACCTTGGGAGGCTGAGGCAGGCGGATCACTTTACGTCAGGAGTTGGAGACCAGCCTCGCCAACATGGTGAAACCCTGTCTCTACTAAAGATACAAATATTAGCCAGGCATGGTGGTGTACATCTGTAGTCCCAGCTACTCAGGAGGCTGAGGCAGGAGAATCACTTGAACCCGGAAGCAGAGGTTGCAGGAAGCCCAGATCACACCAGTGCACTCCAACCTAGGCAACAGAGTGAGACTTTACCTCAAATTAAAAAAAAAAAAAAAAACAATAGAGAAGTGCACATCCCCTCACATCCTATGTGCCTGTCCTCAGGGTCCATGTACGTTCCATGGTTGTTCCCCAAATGTATAGGGGCCTTTTTTTTTTTTTTGAGATGGAGTCTTACTCTTGCCCAGGCTGGAGTGCAGTGGCTCAATCTCGGCTCACTGTAATCTCCACCTCCTGAGTTCAAGCAATTCTTCTGTCCCAGCCTCCAGAGTAGGTGGGATTACAGACATGTGCCACCACACCCTGCTAATTTTTGAATTTTTAATAGAGACGGGGTTTCACCATATTGGCCAGGTTGGTCTCGAACTCCTGACCTCAAGTGATCTGCCTGCCTCGGCCTCCCAAAGTTCTGTGAGGATTACAGGCGTGAGCCACCACACCCAGCCAGGGTCTTTATACTTCTGTAGCCTTCAGGTTGACAACACACTGGACACATACTCTGGGTTTAAATAAGACATGCGCATTGGTGGCTCAGGGAGGAAAGCCCAGGTAGAAGTTAAGCATTCAACAGGCATACCAATCAACTTCAATAGGCTTTGCTAACCACAGCACCTGCAAACAACAAAGAGCCCCACAAACAGCTATAGTCTCTACGAACGACTTGACACTCTACAAACACCTGCTAGTTCTGGAAATAGATGTATATTTTATAACAACTACAATTTAAAATTGTCATTTAAAATTTTTTATTTTTATTTATTTATTTAGAGACAGAGTCTCGCTCTGTCGCCCAGGCTGGAGTGCAATGGTGTGATCTCTGCTCACTGCAACCTCCGCCTCCCAGGTTCAAGCAATTTTTCTGCCTCAGCTCCTGAGTAGCTGGGACTACAAGCGCACACCACCACGCCCAGCTAATTTTTGTATTTTTAGTAGAGACGGGGTTTCACCATATTGGCCAGGCTGGTCTCGAACTCCTGACCTCATGATTCGCCCGCCTTGGCCTCCCAAAGTGCTGGGATTAGAGGTCTGAGCCACTGCGCCCCACCTATTTATTTATTTAGAGACGGAGTCTTGCTCTGTTGCCAGGCTGGAGTGCAGTGGCATGATCTCAGCTCATTGCAACCTCCACCTCCCAAGTTCAAGTGATTCTCCTGCCTCAGGCTCTCAAGTAGCTAGGACTACAGGTGCATGCCACCATGCCTGGCTAATTTTTGTATATTTAGTAGAGAAGGGGTTTCACCATGTTGGCCAGGATGATCTCTAACTCTTGACCTTGTGATCCTCCTGCCCCAGCCTCCCAAAGTGCTGGGATTACAGGTGTGATCCACTGTGCGTGGCCTTAAAAACTTTTTAAAAATTACAAACTAGAGGCTGTGCAAACAGGGATATGCTGTTCAAACAGCTGTAGGATCTGCGAACAGTTGGAGGCTTTGCAAAAAGTGACAAGATCTGGTTGGGCGTAGTGGTTCACGCCTATAATCCCAGCACTGTAGGAGGCGGAGACAAGCAGATCATTTGAGGCCAGGAGTTCAAGACCAGCCTGGCCAACGTGGTAAAACCCTTGTCTTTACTAATATACAAAAATTAGCCAGGCATGGTGACGCATGCTGTAGTCCCAGCTACTTTGAGGGCTGAAGTAGGAGGATTGCTTGAGCCTGGGAGGTGGAGGTTGCAGTGAACAAAGATTGGGCTACTGCAGTCCAGCCTGGGCAACAGAGCGAGACCCTGCCTCAAAAAAAAAAAAAAAAAGTGACAAGATCTGTAATCACCTCCAGTCTGCAAGCAACTTCAGATTCCTCCAGTCATAGGCGCTACAAAGAGATGAAACATTAAATAAAATGCTACAACTACAACCCAAACCTTAGAACACGATTAGAGCTCTTCAAAACTAATTGCCACCCACTCTTCCCTCAATAAATTATATCTTAGGTTAAACCTGGGAAGGGGATGGGAGAAAGTCCAGTAAATTTGATAAATATAAGAGGTTAGGGGGTCTGGTTGGGTTGGAAAGTGTTGAGTTAATTTACCAATCATTGATGGAGCCATTTTATGTGCTAAAAATGGTGCCAGGCACAACAGAAATGTGGAGAACTATGTTCTCCTTGCTCACGGCAATTCAAACAGTCCCTGGGCCCTTGCTGATAGGATTGGGAATACCTGCAGGCAGCTCAGATTTATTTCCTTCTGTATCATGATTACTGTGTACCTAGCTCATGCCACTGGTTATCAATGGGAGCAATAAAAACCTATCATAATCTACCTGAATACTGCAAATAAAGATGATTGACAACTCTGCTGAAGGTTGCTGGCATCAGATCTGGGATAGTCTTCTCTGTGAGGACAGAGGCACTTTATTTTTATTTTATTATTATTATTATTATTTTTTAAAGATGGGGTTTCACCATGTTGGTCAGGCTGGTCTTGAACTCTCGACCTCAGGTGATCCACCCACGTTGGCCTCCAAAGTGCTTGGATTATAGGTGTGAGCCACCGAACCTGGCCAGAGGCACTTTAAAGGCAAAGAATGGACCAGGACTGGGGGCAGGACTCCATGCATGGCACGGCCCCAGAACATGATCCCCATGTGCTGTTTGTGTCTTTAAGGGCCCACGAAGCATGAGAACGACGCTGAAACACCTGCTCAGTCAAAGCAGGCTTCTGGCAAGAAGAGATATCCATCAATTGATGGCTGGGGAGAAAGATGGCTGTTGAGAGGAAGGAGTGCTTCTGCGGGAATGTTGAAGCCAGTGCAGACACTTTCTGGCCATGTGGCCTTGGGAAGATAATTTAGCTTTCTGAGTTTCAGTTTCATTTTCTATGGATAATGGGCATAATAAAAGCACTTACCTCATAGGACGGTTGTGAGGATTAAATGAGTTCATGTAAGTAACGTGCTCAGAACAGTGATGGCACGCCGTTAGCTGTCTCATCTAGCTAGTTAGAGGACAGTGATGCCTGTGGTGGTGGCGGTGATGATGCTGATGCTGATGATGGTAACAGGGATTCATCAGTTTCCTAGAACTGCCCTAACAAAGTTCCACAAGCTGGGGGGCTTAAACAACAGAAATTTATTGTCTTGGCGGGGCGTGGTGACTCACACCTGTAATCCCATCACTTTGGGAGGCCAAGGCAGGCAGATCACCTGAGACCAGGAGTTGAAGACCAGCCTGGCCAACAGGGCAAAACCCCGTCTCTACTAAAAATACAAAAGTTAGCCAGGTGTGGTGGTGGGAGCCTATAATCCCAGCTACTTGGGAGGCTGAGGCGAGAGGATCACTTGAACCCGGGAGGCAGAGGTTGCAGTGAGCTGAGACCAAGCCACTGCACTCCAGCCTGGGCAAAAGAAGAAGACTCTGTCTCAAAAAAAAAAAAAAAAAAATTATTGTCTCACAGTTCTGGAGACTAGAAGTTTGAGATCAAGGTGTCAGAGTTGGTTTCTTCTGAGGGTTATGAGGAAGAAGCTGTTTGATGCCTCTCTCCCTGCTTCTGGTAATTTGCGGGCAATCTTTGGCTTGTAGACTGCAATGGTTTGAATGTTCCCTCCAAAACTCATATTGAAACTTAATCCCCAGTGTGGTAGTGTTGAGCCGTGAGGTCTTTAAGAGGTGATTGGGTCATGAAGGCTCTGTTCTCATAATTTGTGGATTAATGGATTAAGGAGCTAATGGGTTATCATAGGAGGGGGACTGGTGGCTTTATAAGAAGAGTAAGAGAGACCTGTCAACTTAAAAGTGAGAAATCCGGCTGGGCGTGGTGGCTCACTCCTGTAATCCAAGCATTTTGGAGGCCAAGGTGGATGGATCACCTGAGGTCAGGAGTTCATGACCAGCCTGACCAACATGGTGAAACCCCGTCTTTATTAAAAAAAAAAAAAAAAAAAAGACAAATCCATAAATGTAGAA
>PVKP010052828.1:0-12254 GCA_004027715.1 Plecturocebus donacophilus | reverse complement strand
GAGCCCATCCTGACCAACATGGTGAAACTCCATCTCTACTAAAAATACAAAAATTAGCCATGTGTGGTGGTGCGTGCCTGTAATCCCAGCTACTCTGGAGACTGAGGCAGTGGAACTGCCTGAACCCAGGAGGTGGCGATCGCACTGAGCTGAGATCATGCCATTGCACTCCAGCCTGATGACAGAGCGAGACTCTGTCTCAAAAAAAAAAAAAAAAAAAAGAGAGAAAGGCGGGGGTAGAACTGACCAGGTGAAGCAGAGAATTGGCCATGCTCATACTCCCCGCTACTCAGGAGGTTGAGTTGGGAGGATTCCTTGAGGCCAGGAGTTTGAGAGAAGCCTGGACAGCATAGCAAGATCCCATCTCTTAAGAGAGAGAAAAACTGGCATTTGCCATTGAGGGAATGTAGGGGGAAGGGTCCTTTTGCTAACTGCTTTACATGAATCATTTCCTTTAGCCTCCTCCTGCCTCCATGTTATTATAGAAAAAGGAGTTTTGCCCAGAGTGGGTAAGCAATTTTCCCTAGGTCACATACCGAAGCAGGGATACAGTCAGAATTGAAAGTCAGGTCTCTGATTCTAATGCAATCAGAATTCCTTTTACCGTATTTCACCAAGTTGTTCCATGACATAGGGCCAACCCTCTAGGCACCTGCATTCTACGGCCATAAGAAGGGCGGGGGGAAGGGGAATTGGTGTTTGTTGAGGCTTTGGGCTCACAAAACTTTTCATTTACTCCTTCCAGCAATGTAATGAAATAGTTATTCATTATCACCATCACCCACCTGGGGAAACTGAGGCAAAGAGTGGCTGAAGTCAATTGCTCCAGCCCACAATTGCTGCTGCTTTCACACAGGTAGGAAATGGAGGAGAAGCAGGATTTGAACTTAGGTCCACTTGCCACCACAGCCCATGTTCTGCCTCCTGCCCTTTTACTTTAACAAAACAGCAAAGGGGAAAGACAGACTGAAGCCGCAGCCCCACTCCACCCGAGTTCTTCCATCTATTCCAGGAGTCTTCACTGGCCTAATCTATGAACCAAGTCACTCAGTCATTCACACCTTAGTATGAATTACTTCCATCAGGCTAATGTCAGAACTTTGCTAGACTCATTCTGAAGTGAAGGGGATGGATTCTGATTAAAGCGGGAGAAAGGAGAGAAAGTTTGGGACGTAGGAAACCACTTGTGTAGGTGGTCCTGAGCCTATTCAGATCCTAGACAAGAATCAGGACAGCAGTGTGCACACACAACGCGTGTGGAGCACACTTCCTGCTGACAGACCAGTGTTCCTGGACTGCTGCTGCTCCCCTCTCCTCTCCCACAATTCCTTCCTTTCCACCCTGGCCTTGAACCTCTTCCACCTCCTCTCTTTCACAACAAAAACATCGCTGGGTGTGGTGGCTCACGCCTGTAATCCCAGCACTTTGGGAGGTTGAAGCAGGTGGATCACTTGAGGTCAGGAGTTCGAGACCAGCCTGGCCAACATGGCAAAACCCTGTCTTTACAAAAATACAAAAATGAGCCAGGCGTGGTGGTGGGCACCAGCTACTTGGGGGGCTGAGGCAGGAGAATCGCTTGAACCAGGAGGCGGAGTTGCAGTGAGCTGAGATCGTGCCACTGCCCTCCAGCCTGGGCGATAGAGTGAGACACGATCTCAAAAAACAAACAAACGAACAAAAAACCCAAGACATCAGCGTGCCCTGTCCGTGGCTGTGGTCTTCCATTTTGCCAGGGATGGGGATGGGACGTAAACTTTGGGAATCTATCCCTTCCCACGTAGCTGCTGGGCTCCACCGCTTCTGAGTTCTGTTGGGAAAAATAAATTATCCCGGGAGCTTCTGCCAAAGAAAACATCCCAAGCTCCAGACTCATGGGTGTCTGAAGGTTGATGAAGCTCAGGGGTGGTCCAGAAAAATCCATAGCTTAGCTTTTCTGACTCCGGACCCCTAGGGGTGAAGATGCCTTCCTGGTCTGAGCACCCTAAACTCCTTTCTTATTTCTTGGCGAACTTGGTACTAAGCTCCGTCTTCCTGGAGAAGAACCTGACTCGTGACCCCGTGTGCCCTCCTGGCCTTGTAAGTACCCCCGTGCCAACCCTTTTTAATCAGTCCAGCCCCAGCGGCTCGGAGGAGCTACCCAACGGCCGCTTAACCCGTCAGCCAGGCTGGCTTCATGACTGGGACCTGTACAGCCGCACAGGCTTCACCTGTGCCTGATTTAATGCTCTAACATTGCCATCGGGAAGTTCTTCATAAAGGCTCTGCATTGTCTTCTTTTTTAATTTTGAGACAGAGTCTTGTTGTATTGCCCAGGCTGGAGTGCAGTGTGTGATGTTGGCTCACTGCAACCTCTACCTCCCGCGTTCAAGTGACTCTCCTTCCTCAGCCCCCCTAGTAGCTGGAATGACAAGTGCCCACCTCTATGCCTGGGTAATTTTTGTATTTTTAATAGAGATGGGGTTTTGCCATGTTGGCAAGGTTGGTCTCAAACTCCTAACCTCAAGGGATCTGCCTGCCTCGGTCTTCCAAAGTTCTGGGATTGCAGGTGTGAGCCACTGCACTCAGCCAGAATTTTCATTTTGCAAAATTTTACAAATTCTGCAGCTGGTCCTGGCTCCCAGGGTTGAGGTCCATTGCAGCCTGTGGTTTCCCATTGGTAGGAAAACCAAACTGTCTCTGACGAACCTCAGAGCTGTTCAGTCCCTGGTCTTTATGTGACTGGCAAGGCACTTTGGCATTTTGTACTGTCCAACTCCTACACGTCCAGCAAAACCCCAGGCAGAAGCAACGACTCTCTCCCCTACAGCATCAATTGGCAGAACAGCACAATGGGCTCCAGGGCCAGGTTGCTCAAGTTCAAATTGCTGCTCTGCCAGTTACCTGTGTGACCTTAGGGAAGTCATTTAGCCTCTCCATACCTGAGTTTCTTTACCCCTTTATAAAATGGATAGAATAAAAACACTTACTTAGTATAATTGGTTTTTTTTTTTTTTTTTTTTGAGATAAAGTCTCACTCTGTGGCCCAGGCTGGAGGGCAGTGATGCAATCATAGCTCACTGCAGCTGAGAATTCCTAGACCCAAGTGATCTTTCTGTCCCAACCTCCCAAGTAGCTGGGACTGCAGGTGCACACACCACAACTGGCTAATTTTGAATTTTCTCTAGAGACAGGGGTCTTGCTCTGTTGCCTAAGCTGGTCTCAAACTCCTGGTCTCAAGTGATCTCTAGTCTCGGCCTCCCAAAGTGCTGGGATTACAGGCATGAGCCACCATGCCTGACCTTATATGATTCTTATGTGGATTAAATGAGTGACTATATAAAATGCTTAAAACAATACCGGGTACACCAAAATGTTAGTTATTATGACTTTTTCTTTTTTGAGACAGAGTTTTGCTTGCTGCCCAGGCTGGAGTGCAGTGGCACCATCTTGACTCACTGCAGCCTCAAACTCCTGGGCTTACACGATCCTCCTACCTAAGCCTCCTAAATAGATGTGATGACAGGCATGCACACCACACCTAGCTAATTTTTCGATTTTGTGGGGTCTTGCTAAGTTGCCCAGGCTAGCCTTGAACTCCAGGCCTTAAGCACTCCTCCTGCCTCAGCCTGCTAAGGTGTTGGGATTACAGGGGTGATCCACTGTGCCCACCTATCATCACTTTTATAACCACTGCTTCCCTAGTGCTTGTATAGTGTTTGCATAATAGTTTTTTCATCCTATCATTAAAATATAACATTCACATTTTCCCACTGTCCTAGCTAGGAGTCAGCAAACTCTTTCTGTAAAAGGTCAGCTAGTGGCCGGGCATGGTGGCTCACGCCTGTAATCCCAGCACTTTGGGAGGCAGAGGTGGGCGGATTACTAGTCAAGAGATTGAGACTGCCCTGGCCAACATGGTGAAATCCCGTCTCTACTAAAAATACAAAAATTAGCTGGGCATGGTGATGTGCCTTTAGTCGAAGCTACTTGGGAGGCTGAGGCAGGGAAATCTCTTGAACCCAGGAGGTGGAGGTTGCAGTGAGCCGAGATCACGAGAGTACGCCAGCCTGGGAGACAGAGCAAGACTTGGTCTAGTAAATATCTCAGACTTCGAGGGTCATGCATTCTTTGTCACATCTGCCCAGCTCTCCACAGCAGCACAAAAGAAATTATGTAAACAAGTGGGTGTGGCCGTGTTTCAATAAAACTTTAGGTAAAACAAATGGACAAGGGCCTGATTTGACCCACTGCTCAAAGTTTGTCCATCCCTGGCTTCAGCCCCTTAGTGTTTTCTCATCCATTTTATTATTATTACTGGGATGAGGTCTCACTCCATCACCCAGGCTGAAGTGCAGTGATGTGATCTTGGCTCACTGCCAAATTTTCGCCTCCTAAACTCAGTGAGCCACGATCCTTCTGCCTTAGCCTCTTAAGTAGCTGGGACGGCAGGCACATGACACTAATTTTTGTGTTTTTTGTAGAGACAAGGTTTTGCCATGTTGGCCAGGCTGGTCTCAAACTCCTGAGCTCAAGCAGTCAGCCCACCTTTGCCTCCCAAAGTGCTGGGATTATAGGCGTGAGCCACCGTGCCCAGCCTGTCATCCATTTGAGATGAAAATTTAAACTCCCCAGAGCATGGAAGCACCCGCCTCCTCCTTTTAATCTAGCCCCTTGATCATACAGCTCTTTCTCCTCCCAGGCCCATGGCCTCTAATTAATCTGATTACACTGTGTGAATTATATGCCAGACAAAATACAACTCAGGTCTAAATATTACATTTATTCGACTTTCGGTTTTCCTTCCTTCCTTTTCTTCCTTCCCTTCCTTTCTCCCTCTCTCTTCTCTGTCTCTCTCTTGCCCAAGCTGCAATGCAGTGGTACGATCATAGCTCACTTAGTCTCTAACTCCCAAGCTCAAGTGATCCTCTCTCCCCAACCTCCTGAGTAGCTGGGACTACAGGCATGCACCACTGCACCTAGCTAACTTTTAACTTTTTTGTAGCGATGGGGTCTCACTAAGTCCCTCAGTCTGGTTTCAAACTCCTGGCCTCAAGCAACCCTCGTACCTCAGCCTCTCAAGGCCCTGAGTTTACAGGCATCAGCCGCCACACCCAGCCAACTTTCAGTTTCCTAACTACATAACCAAATAGTTGGTTCCAGCCTGACTTCTTTCTTTCTTTTTTTTTTTTTTGACATGGAGTCTCACTCTGTTGCCCAGGCTGGAGTGCAGTAGCACGATCTTGGCTCACTGCAACCTCCACCTTCTGGGTTCAAGCAATTCTCCTGCCTCAGCCTCCTGAGCCGCTGCAGTTACAGGTGGGCTCCACCACACCCAGCTAATTTTCCTATTAGTAGAGACAGGGTTTCACCATGTTGGTCAGGCAGGTCTCGAACTCCTGACCTGGTGATCCTCCCACCTTGGCCTCCCAAAGTGCTGGTATTACAGGCATGAGCCACCATGCCTGGCCAGCCTGGCTTCTCTTGATCACCAACTATGCCTAGAAGCTCAGCCCTGCTTTCGGCTTGTAGGTCCTCAAGTCATTTCAGCTTAATTTTACGACAAGTAAAATAAAATTTAATACAGAGACTGAAGCTGTTGGTGGTTTCTGGGGTGACTAAATGCATTTGCAAATAAAATTTGGATCGTTTTGAGACCTCCCTTTTAATGTCGGCTAATGCCTACTTCTCTAGCACTGGCTGCATGTGGGCAGTGTGCTAAGTGCTTGCTAACCCTGCATTCCAGGAGTTGGAGACAGACCACAGCCAAGTAAACAAACAAATAATCAATACAGTTTGTGGTGGAGATATCATTGCTCCATTGGGGTGATATGACTGAGAAGATCGAGAGGAAGGGAGGAGAGGGAGGCTGTGGGTGGGGAAGCCAGGGAGGTGCTGAGCCTTGAAAGTTACAAGGAGCACTGTTGGAACAAATCCTGACTTGTGTGATGGATTGCATTGTTTATTGAGAATGATGGCAAGGAAAACCGAGCCAGACCCCAAGCGGAAAACTGCTCAGGGCGTTCTAAACTACTAGGCAATGTATGCATATCATACAGTAGTTAAACCAATTCTTTAAACAGGAGATATGTGACTCTGCCCACATTGCTTCCTAGTGGAGAATGCTTTCTAGTTTGTCTTCCATGAGTGGTGAGCAAGCACCAGTTGCCAGAGAAAACACAGAACACTTGCATGTTAATAATAATCATCTGTTCAGAGAGTCTGCTGGAGGCTCTCAGCTCTGAAGGCTGTTAGCCCCCTGAGCCCACTTTGCACTCTATCTTTGTGTTTGTTTCTACAGTTCATTCAGCACTGCCTGGGTTGGGGTCTCCATGACTGAGCTGGTCTCGGTAGAGCACAGTGGGAAGGATGGAGGGAGGGGTGGGGCAGGCAGGGGGAACAGAGGTCCAAGGGAGGGAAATGCTGGACCAAGGTATGACACAGAATGGCCCATGGGGTGGCTGGAGAGCCACAAGGGAGGGGGACAGCAGGAAGTGATGACGGAAGAGCAGATTACACTCAATCTTCCAAACCACAGTTAGGAATCTGGGTTTTATTTTCATGGGTGCAGGAAACCATTTCAGGAGGGCAATGGGGCTTTAGAACCAGTACAGGGAGAATCAGAACTGCAGGAAAGGCCAAATGTGGTGGCTCACACGTGTAATCCCAACACTTTGGGAGGCTGAGGTGGATCACCTGAGATCAGGAGTTCAAGACCAGGCTGGCCAACATGGTAAAACCGCATTTCTACCAAAAATACAAAAATTAGCCAGGTATGATGGCACACACCTATAATCCCAGCTACTCATGAGGCTGATGCCGAGAATAGCTTGAACCCGGGAGGTGGGGGTTGCAGTGAGCTGAGATCATATCACTGCACTCCAGCCTGGGCAACAGAGCGAGACTCTGTCTCAACAAAAAAATAAACAAACAAAAAAAAATGCGGCATAAATACTGGATTGAATGAAGGATTTAAAAAAAAAAAAAGTGATCAACGAGGTCAGGAGTTTGAGATCAGCCTGGCCAAGATGGTGAAATCCCATCTCTACTAAAAATAGAAACATTAGCCAGGCACAGTGGCGGGAGCCTGTAATCCCAGCTACTAGGGAGGCTGGGGCAGGAGAATCGGGAGGCAAAGGAACCCAGGAGGTGGAGGTTGCAGTGAACCAAGATCACACCATGGCACAACAGCCTGGTGACAGAGTGAGACTCCATCTCAAAAAAAAAAAAGTGATCACTCACTACAATAGCAGTTAATTCTTATGAAGTGCTCACTGTGGGGCAGTGGCCTGTTTCTCAATTCTTCACATGTAGTGACTTGTTTAATCCTTCCAACAATGATGGGGAAACTGAGGCTCAGAGAAGCGAATGGACCTATGTCCCAGAGCATACAACTAGAAGATGATGGGGCTGGAATTCAAATCCCAAGGGTTAGGCTCTGGAATCCATACTTTATGACACCATGCTAATGAATATTTATTGAATGAATAATGAATGAATATTCTTATAATGTATATTTATGAAAGGAAGGAAGCAAGCAAATGGAGCAGGGAGCTTAAGAGACTGCTGCAGAGGCCCTGGAGAGAGGTGATGACACCCTGAACTAGGAAGAGGCTGTGGAGTCAGAAGAATGGGCAGAGATATGAAATATTTCAGCATCACACTCTCCAAGGCAGGAACCACTATCTAAATTAACTAAAATCTTAAAAATTCAGTTCTATAATACACTTGTCACTTTTAAAGAGCTCAATTAAATGAACTTTTAAGTGAACATTTTAAGTGAACTTTTTGCTCATCACAAAGTTGTGTTGGACAGCACTGTTTTAAATGAAGCAGCACCTGCTGATGGCACGGGTGCTGCTAATGAGAACAGGGTGGCCGCTTCTTCATCTTCACAGCCTCTCCATAAGCTCAGCTCAGAGAGGTCAAGTGACCCATGCAGAGCCACACAGCTAGGAAGCCATCTTAAAGTCTTACTCTTCCCTGCACCTCTTTGTTACAATACTTAATTCATTCACTCAACAGAGGGCAAAATTGAGCAACACTATTTTGGTTCCTGGGGAGGTGACATGTGGCTCACACATGGGCCTGGCCCCTAGGGGCTCAAATGCCTGTGTGGTCAGCTGAAAAACAGCCCCACAAAGATGTCCACAGCCTATTCTCAGAATCTGTGAATATAGTTGCTTGAATTGAGGAGACTGTCTTGGATTATCTAGGTGGGGCTAATATAACCACAAGGGCCCTGGGCCTTATAAGAGGGAGGTAGGGGTACCAGAGAAAGAGATTTAAAGATATCATGCTGCAGGATTTAAAGATGGAGGAAGGGACCATGAGTCAAGGAATGTTGGTGATTCCAGGAAGCCAGAAAAGCTAGGAAACCAGGTCAGCAGGTTGTTTTAGCATTTATATCCGCATATCTAGGTAGCATGATATCTCTAGTTCCGGACTATTCATTGTTAAGCATCCAGTGTTTCACTCCTACCATGGAAGATGAGAATTCAGTTCCATCTAATCCTTTTCCTTTTCCCCACAGAGCCAATTCCATCACAGGTAGTTATTCTGGATAAATACTCCAAATTTGCACAGCTGGCCTCCTTAGTCCAATGTGATTACTCCTCCTTCCATCCCAACTTTTGGTTTTTCCTGGAGTTTATAATTGCCTTTGTTTTATTGTTTCCAGGTTTTCTATCTACATCAACCCCAGACTTATCATGGATTGTCTCAGTATTCTCTCAATACAGTTCACTGCCATCCTAGCATCCATCACCATCTGCAATTCTTATTAGTTTTTAATTGTCCTTTCAGATAATTTTATTCAAATAGAAAACATATATATGTTTACACATTCCCACTCTTTTGCATTGTGCATATGCTAGTTTGCCCTTGTGTTTTCCACTCAACATAAAGAGCATTCTGTCTAAGCATAAGTAGATCAGCCTCACTCTTTGTAGTGGCTACCTAAAAATGTTATATTTTATTTAACTAACCCCTGTTGTTTATAGCTTTAGTTGCTTCTAGACCTTAAATATATATATATATATAAATATATATATGAATATAAATATATTAAATATATATAAAATACATATTAGATATTATTTTATATAAATACATATACACAGTCTATCCTCATTACTTACATATTCTATATTTGAAAATGCACCCACTTGCTAAAAGTTATTTGTAGCCCCCAAATCAATATTCATGATACTTTTGTGGTCATTTGTGAACATGTCCAGAGCAGAAAAAATCTGATTCCCCAATGCACACGTTACCAGCTAAGGCTGAACAGGGCAATGCTCTACCTTCTAGTTTCAACTCTCATACTGTAAACAAGTGTCCTTTTTGTAGTGTATTTAGTGCCACCATTTTTTGTATTTTTGTAGCTTTTTGTTATTTTGCAGCTTAAAATGTCCTCTCAGATGTGCTTGCTTTGGCAGCACACATATAAAAATGTCCCCAGCATAGTGCTAAAGTGCTGGCTCATGTTTCTAAGTTACAATAAGGCCGTGGCATCCATTATGTAAGAAAGGCACATCAGATAAATTCATCCAGGCATCAGTCACAGAGCCGTCGGCTGTGAGTTCAATGTCAGTGAATCCACAATATATATTAAGTAAATACCTGTTACTTGCATGTAATACAATAGTGAAAATTTTCTGAATGATTCTGAAATTGAGTTATTATCTTATATGTACCTAGGTCTTCAAAGAAACAGTGACACCAATCACCTAATATGGCACTGACGTGTTAGTGGCTTGATAACTGTGAAATATTTAAGTGAGAGTTTAACATCTTCCCTATCAATGAAGATGGCTGTTATGCAATTAGATGAGATTCTGCATATAAAATGTATAGTTCAAGTCCTGGCATTCAGTACATGATCAATAAATGCTAGTTTTTTTTAGAAGGAGGAGAGGTATGGAACCAAATGATACCAGGTGTCATTAAGAGTTTAAATTTGGGCCAGGCACAATGGCTCACACCTGTAATCCCAGAACTTTGGGAGGCTGAGGCAGGCGGATCATGAGGTCAGGGGTTCAAGATCAGCCTGACCAACATGGTGAAACCCTGTCTCTACTAAAAATACAAAAATTAGCCAGGCGTAGTGGTACGCGCCTGATATCCCAGCTACTCAGGAGGCTGAGGCAGGAGAATCACTTGAACCTGGGAGGCAGAGACTGCAATGAGCTGAGATAGCACCACTGCATTCCAGCCCAGGTGACAGAGTGAGACTCCATCTGAAAAAAAAAAAAAAAAAAGAGTTTAAGTTTGTCTGTCTTGGCAGAAGAACATATATCCTAAATGTTAAATGAGCATCTACACTGTGCCAGGTATAAGGAGAGGCGCTTGGAACAGTGAACAAATCTTATCTCTGCACTCAGGGATCTTTTCTTTCAAGAGGCTGGATCTCGACACAAAACAAAACAAAACAAAACAGAATAAAAAGCAGTTACACTTACGTGCATAGGATGGACTGGTCCTCCCGATCTGCAAACAGAAAGAAAAAAGAGCCATGAATTAGAATGAGCTCTGAGCTAAGGGTGTGGACTTGGCTCCTCCCAGGGCCCTCTCTCTAAAACTGAGCCATGGGTCACCTGTGGCCTGCAGACCCTGACTCTCGGAAGGATGAATGAATGCACTCTCACACCTGGTTCAGTGATTTCAGTCACCTTGGGATGGCTGTTGGCTGCTTTCAGAGGGTGAAATGCAACCAATCGACCCAGACTCCGTGTTCATCCACACTTTTATTCTGTAGATTTTACAACAGAGGTTCTAAGTTAACACATTGTGGATAATTAACATGGGTAAGAGAACGGTTTTACCTTTTTTTTTTTTTTGAAAGAAAGAAAAAGAGAAAAGAAGAAAGAAAGAGTGAAAGAAAGAAAAAAAAAAGAATGAGAGAGAGAAAGAGGAAGAGAGAGAGGGAGAGAGAACGGGATTCTTGTTCTATTGCCCAGGGTAGAATGCAGTCTAAAAATGGGTATTATAAAACCTCTTTTATGCCAATAATTGTGCTTAACAATGGAGACAGGAAGGAATAGGGGATGAAAATAACAAATAAGCAGACAACCAATATTTTATTTAAACCTGTGAAATGCTATGCAATTGCTGGGGAGTGATTTACTTCCGATTATGTGATCACTTTTAAAATAGGTGTAATGTGATACTGAGAAAAATGTATGTTTTGTGGATTTGGGGAGGAGAGTTCTGTAAATATTTGTTAAGTTTACTTGTTCCAGGTCTGAGTTCAAGTCCTGGATATCCTTGTTAATTTTCTATCTCATTGATCTGTCTAATATTGACAGTGTAATGTTAAAGTCTCCCACTATTACCACTGATAAAAGCTTTCGGTTTGGGGTCCAGAGTGAACACTATTAACAGGTAATTCTCCTTTGATTTTCCACCCAACACAAAATTTACCTAAGTAAACAGAGTAGAGACCAGATGTGGGGTAAACAGCCTGACACTGGGAAGGCCTTTGATCATCTCATCTCTTTCCTATGCTAATGTTAAATGAGGCGGCTGCCTTCCGCAGGCCTCAATAACACCTTGTGGCCTTCTAAAAGGTTTGAGATTACAATCTTTAACTTTTCCTAGTAATTTGCCAGCCACCCCGAGTGAATATCAACATAAAGCTCCTTCATGCCGGCCCCACTGGGGGTGACAACAGGCCAGCTGGGCTCCTTGCCCAGGCCACAGGGGCCAAGACCAAAGCCAAAGGGGCAGCCCCAACGTCCCAGAAGCAGCTCCAGAAAGATACTGGAGCCGGACTGATCCAGGAGTTATCAGCATGCAGCCACATCAGCTCCAGGGGTGTCCCAGGAGGCCCACCCCACCCAGATTAGGGCAGGGACAGAACACAGATGCTGGATCTGCACAGATCGGGGTCCCACTTAGCCACTTCTCAGCTCTGTGGCCTTGGGCAAATATTCTTCAACTCCATGCCTCAGTTCCTTAATTTGTAATACAGTATTGTGTGCATTTGTGTTTTTTGTAAATCCAGCATCCATTTCCTCTTCTTCCAGAAGCATTCCGTGGTCCTTGAGGTTTTGTCACCTCTGCCATCATGTACAGTCTTAGTGGGACTTCCCCATAAGCACCTTCAACAAAGAGGTAAGAATGTGTTCCAGTCTGCACTGGTCGGACTCTCTGGCCTAACACTCCAAACTCGGTCAAGGACAGGGAAGCACAGCAGGTGGACAGAGCTCTGAGGGGGACTTCCTGTCTGTCCCCGGGCCCAAGCAGCCCTAGTTTCTGTCATTTTCCAAGCCTGA
>PVKP010052827.1:0-12252 GCA_004027715.1 Plecturocebus donacophilus | reverse complement strand
TATAAAAAAAAAAAAAAGAAAAGGAATGTAATTTTTCAGATTGGCTTCTTTCACTTAGCAATATGCACTTAAGAGTCTTCTTTATCTTTTCATGGAATGATAGCTTATTTCTTTTAATCACTGAATAGAATCTATTGTATGGCTATGCCACAGTTTATCCATTTATCTACCAAAGAATATCTTGATTGCTGCCAGGCATTAGCAATTACGAATAAAGCTACTACAAACACTGGTGTGCAGGTTTTTGCATGGACATAAGTTTTCAACTCATTTGGGTAAGTATAACTTGATGGCTCATATGTTTAGAGTATGTTTAGTTCTCTAAGAAACTATCAAATTGTCTTCCAAAGTGGCTGCGCCATTTTGTATTCCTATCAGCAATGAATGAGTCTTCCTATTACTCTCCAGCCTCACCTGTATTTGGTGCTGTCAGTGTTGTTGATTTTAGCCACTCTAATAGGTGTGTAGTAGTATCTCATCATGATTTTAATTCTTTACAATTTTAATAGGAAAAATACTCAGTTGTCTCTCAAATCATGAAACAAGAGCCCCCAGACACTAAAAGCCACTTCTGAGCCTGACTATAATACCAAGTCCTTGATATCCAGGAACAGCAAATGGGAGATTTTAAGATAACAGAATATACTTCAAATGTGTACATCATGGAAGTAAACCTGACCTGACACCAATGATCACCAGGGTGTACTTTACTGGAACTGAAAAGGTATTTCAGTGCTTCCTGGATATATCTTCAACCTCAGAGTCATCCTCAGGCCTGGAACACGTCTGAACTTCACTGCCCATACTCCCATATATTGAAAACTCTTTTATAAAAAAACATAACTGCCCCCCCAAGCTTTATTAAAATATAATTGACAAATAGAAATTGTGAAACAGTGAATATGATATGTATATATATATATATATGTTATACATATATACGTTATGAAATGATTTAATCAAGCTATTTAACATATTAATCATCACCTCACTTTTTTTTTTTGGTTGTGAGAACATTTAAGATCTACTCTCTTAGCAAGTTTGAAGTTGATGGTACATTTATTAACTATAGTCATCATGTTGTTCAATAGATTTCCAGAATAAGACAGCTCTTTTATCTTACTTTTCCCTCTTCTGAGCCACCAGTATGAATTTGTGATGGTTTTGTACTAGTGTTTAATGTTACCTGAAACAAAATAAAAGTCTATCTCTAACACACTAACATTTTTGTTTTTATTTTGAAAAAAATTAGGAGTTTGAGAAGAAAAAGAAAATTTATTTGAGAATAGAACCTATCTTATCTTCACTTTTGATTTTTTTTTCAGTAAATGTAAGCAGACACTGAGATATCAGAAATGGATAAATCATAGGAGAGATGACGTGAATCAATTTATAAAAGCAAATAGTTAAATTTTCATTATAGTGGATATAGCCAGGATATTATAATTATTGCAGAGAATAATTTTCACGTAAAGTCATTCTGTAATTTCTAACGTAATTATTTTCATTACTTGATGAAACAATTTCCTAAAGGGTCTCTATCTTGCAAGAAATCATGGACATTTTAAATTGTGATTGGTTTTAAAACTCAAAATTTAAGAATATGTTTCAGTCAAAACGAAGTACTCAAGAGCTAGTAAAATTTTAATAAATAAAAGAGGAAAAGTGTTTAGAGTACTTTCATCCAACTCTGCAGGCATGCCCACAGACAAACAGGCGAAGGACAGGAAAATATATGATGAAAATTTCATTATATTGATATATATTTTTTTCTATATTTCCTGTTATATTAAAATATAACCCCTACGGGTCCCAACCAAACAGAAAATTCAGTAAGCTGTTATCCTTCAAAACAAATGAAAAGCACATTTTAAAAACACTTAAAATTACGATAAACTTAGAAAGAAAGCCTTCCTAAAAGGTTTTATGTGTCATTCCACATCCCCATTGATACAGAACTAAATAAAGTTATGTGAAGATATTAACAGAGTAAATCAGGCCAGAGGCTTGTGGAGGCCAAAGGCTCAGATTCTGAGCAGTAGGATAGTTTAACTCTTAGGACAATGGTGGCAAAAATAGATGACCTCAGCATCCTAAGAATTAATTGAATCAAACCAATCTGTTCCTAGTTTCACCCTTTCTCCTCTAAGAGACATGCTAATTGTGTCTCAAAATAGTTTCTGTCTGCAGTCATCTTTCTGTCCTTTTCTGCTATTTCCTTCATAGATCAATGCTAATGCTTACCCCGTTATACATGCTAACTAGAGAATCCCCAACTTATAAAATGTTTGTAACTGATTGCAGAGAAGCTGTTTGCAAATGGAGTTTATATAACAAATCTTCATTATTTTAACTAATATTTTTTAATCTCTACTGCATTCCAGGGACTATTCTGCAGGTACCCAGGTGAACATAGCAGTCTCCGCTTTCATGTATAATTGCAGTGTGTTTATTTACTAAGTTTATTTTTTACTAATTTATATTTTGTTTTTTGTTTAGGCTGTATTAGAATTGCCAGGCTGAATCCATCCTTTCACCTCAGCTTCCCAAGTAGTTGGGACTACAGGTGTTCACCATGGCGTCCTGCTTATAAATTGCAGTGTAAACAATGCAGAGGACATCACAGAGGAGACATACAGGAGGATGGAAATGCTGGAAGAAGGGAGAAGAACTCACACACAACACACACACTGGCCTAGAACTGTCCAGGTGAAGCTGTTCTGAGGGTTGAGGAGTATGGGATGTGACTCTATGTGGTCCATATTGGTGGGAAGTTTTGGAGTTAACAGCTATTTGAAATATTTGGGCTGTTCTGTGTATCACTTTGGGAGTAGTGGTGGCCAATCCTGCAACTGGCACAAGAAAGGCACAAGCCACCTGCTCCAGGTAGGTACCACAGTAACATGATAGCATGGGTCAAAGGCAGCAAGTGATTAATTATGCTGTTCACACAGAGAGAGGAGGAGAGAGATTGATATCAGCTCCTCTACTCCAGAAGAGAGCCATAGATCTGTTTTGGGGGCAAAAGATTATGATACAATTTCCTGGTATATATTTGTGGGGCTGCCATTGCAGATATAGACTTCAGGTGCAGTATGTCTTTGCAGCTCTATTTAAACTATCCACAAGTAAGTGGTTGACCTGCTTTAACTTCAAGGTCATTCCATTCTCTCTTAGCTGCAGCTGAACTTCCTGGAGCTTCAACTGCCCATGTGGAACAGGCGATTATGAGGTCTTTCAGACTGCAGGTGAAGGAGGTCGAGTGGATTATATTGTCTCAGAGGTGAGAGGTAAGGACAGAGGGTGTGCTTAAAATAGGCCACTAAATTGTTGCCTGCTGTTGTGACAAGCTTTTGAGAAAGCACTGTTGGTGATTTTGAGTTTAAAGATCTGTAGGCTGTGGGAAGTTTCTGGGAGGAATGTAAGGCAACGTGTAAAATTGTGGGATTCCTAATTCTAGTTCAAAACCAAACTGTCAAGAGAAAGAGGAAAAACATTCTACTTATGGTAACAGTTTGAGGGACTGTTGTAGTATGTCATCCAACAAGATCCAGTGCAGCTCAGCCTGTCAAGTTGGTGTAAATCTAGTTAGTGCAGGAGCAATTTATAGCTAAGCGTTATTGAACCAATCTGGACTCTACCGCTCACACAAGGATCCTTCTAGATTCTTGCTTTTGTGAAGTTAACTGTAGATGTGAAGGATATACGAGGCCCTTGGGACATACTGGAGCTCAGGGAACAAGACTGACAAGCAGAGCTCAGAGACATGTCAGAAGGATTGTTAAGATGTTGGAAGTGAGAGAAGTTACCTCATCTTTCTGATGTCAGACATGGGAAAGCCTCAGTGCTGGATTATGGAGAGGCACAGGAAGACAGCCTGCAATTGAAAAATGCTATTTTTAAATTTTTGCATAGATAACTTTATTTATATTTTCCTTTGTGTTTTCTTTTATTTCTTGTACTTGTAAAAAATAACACCCATCCAAAAATCCGTTAAATATATTTTTTCAACCCCTTCCTGTTTTATAAAAATATTTATGTCTTTATGTTAGAGTATATAAAGTGAAGTTTAAATTTGATTATTATCTCTGCAGAGGTCAATTTTCCCCAACACTAACTTGGAATAATCTGGCCCCATTGGCTTGTGATGGTCCTTCTGACAACACCTTGCTATCTGAATTAGGCTATGTTTTATAACATCTATCCTGTTTCAGTCTGTCTTATCCTGTCTTGCGTCAGTTTTACACTATTGTATTTGTGGTAGTCTTATGTTTCATGTTTTGGTGTAGTTTAGCAACATAACATTTCTATTTGAGTCTTTTTAAAGCTATTATACCTATTTTCCAAATAAACTTTAAAATCATTTCCATAAAGTACACAAAATACCATCACAATTAAATTAAACCATATCAATTTGAGAAGTATTGACTTTTCAATATTTAATCCTTCTGAGAAAAGAAAAAACATGTGCATGTTAATATATTTTACCTCCTTTCAGATTTTCTAGTTAATTCCTATAGCTTTTTTTCTTCTAGATATTGCTAGCCAATTCTAGGTATTTTATGGTTTTTTTTTTTTTTTTGCTTCTGTAAAAATATTTTTCCTTTGTTTCATCTTGTAATTACTATTTAGCATAGGAGAAATTTGATATTATTGCAGTATATATTACAACTTCCTAGTAAGTTCTAAAAGTTTCTAAGTTGATTTTTTGAATTTTAAAGACATCTAATTATTATATAAATATTAATAATTTATCACCATATAATTAGTGAGAAATTTTGCATATTTTGGAATATTTGTGAATTTTCATTCTTAGTTTTCTGTGTTTCTGTGATTGTAACTTATCACCAGAAACAGATTCATAATCAGATTTACAGATCATATTGAGTGAAAAATTAAAATTCTGATTGTATTTAATTTGTCTCACTTTTTTTAAAACTAAATTTTTTAAATGTATTTTGGCGTCACTGGTTGTCAGGATTTCTGTCTAAGGACCATAAAAAACACAATAGTTGTGCTTTTTAGTGAATCGAGGTAAGTTTTTATCTCTTATAATCACTAATATTTAATCCAATTGAACTTTTGTGAAGAGTTTTGTAAAGAATTATTAACTGTAGTGGTTAAGCTTGTAAAATGTAACCTGGGAAGTATTTTCAAAATGAATCTTAGTTCAGTATACTTAAGACAGGGAGCTGAATGCTTTCTAAAATGGATTCATTCCACATACAGGTTTGGTGTTGGCTTTAATAAATGCTAATGAACAGGTCAGCCAGCCAATCAGCAAGTTTGTAGTAAGTGGCTATTCTGGGTTTAGCACCCTCATATATTCTGATGAGATTATAGATAGTATCTGGTCTTATGTTCAGCCAGTCTCTGTACTGACTCCTTCCCTCCGTTACAGGCTAGTTTCCTTTTTCCATTCTTTAAACATCCATTTGCAGTCTATCATCAGTCCTCATCTTCTCCCTCTACACTGTCCTTTCTGAAGACACCAACAGAGATCACTAAGCATATAGATGACTTCCAAAAGATTCAGCTTTCATCCTGACACATTTCTAGCCTGAGCTCAGCAGCTACTAACCCTTCTACCAAATATCTTCATTTAAATGTCCTTCAGGAATGTCACATTCAATAAATTCCAAATTGATCCATAATTCCTCCTGACTCCTAGACTTTTTGTCCCAAATTTAGTTAATTGCCCTTGCTTGAAAAGCAAGTATCATTCCTAATTTCTTCTTATCCCTTACTTCTCATATTCAATATGTAAGAAATAGCCATTGATCCTTGCTGATTCACTGTACTAAACACCATTTTATTATTTCCACTCTATCACCATTGTGTTTGTCTTACTAAGACTCACACTTACATCACCTGAATTACCACCATGAAACATTCAACATTCTCTCTGCCTGCAGGCCCCCCACTCCCCAATAATTTTTCTACATTCCCCTATTATCATTTTTGATGTTAATATGATTATGTCACTCTTCCATTTAGATTGCTTAATGTTTTAGATTCCATTTAACCTAATGGTTTTTAAAAATTTAATATAGTTTTTATCTGTTCTAAGATTGTTCCCAAACTTGTGATGGTTTAAAATATATCTACCAATTCTTCAATACTTCCTTCAAGAAATGAAGCTAATTCTCCTCCTTTGAGTAAGGGCTGGATTCAGAGGCTTGCTTCTAACGTATATAATATGGCAGAAATGATGGCATCTCCCTTCTGAGGGTAGATTTTAAAAGACTGCAGCTTTTTCTTCATTGCATTCTCTTTCTCTCAGATAAACTTTTTATTTTTTATTTTTTTTAGGTTATTGGGGTACAGATGGTGTTTGGTTACATGAGTAAGTTCTTTAGTGGTGATTTGTGAGATTTGCTGCACCCATCACCCAAGCAGTATACACTGCACCCTATTTGTAGTCTTTTATCCCTCACACCCTCCAACCCTTACCCACAAGTCCCCAAGGTCCATTGCATCATTTTTATGACTTTGCATCAGTATAGCTTAACTCCCATATATGAGTGAGAACATACAATGTGTGGTTTTCCATTTCTGAATTACTTCACTTGGAATAATGTATACATACATATGTATGCATATATTTTGTATATATACATATAGAATATATATACACATACATAATATATAGAATAATTATATATTATATTATTTTTTATATATTATTCTATATATTATGTATATAGAATTATACAATAAAGATGTATTATTCTATATATTATGTATGTTCTTTTTTCCCAGTGTATATATAATATATAAATACATAATATATAGAATAATTATACATTTATAATGTATATGCATTATTATGTACATTATGTATTCTATATATTATGTATATATGTATATATACATATATACTATATACATGTATATATACATATATGTATAATAATATATAATATGTACATGTATATTATGCTAAATGAAGTAATTCACTTAGAATATACTGTGGTATATGTGTGTGTGTGTGTGTGTGTGTGTGTGTGTGTGTATATATATATATATATATATATACATATATATATACACATATACCACAGTTTCTTTATCCACTCATTGATTAATGGGCATTTAGTTTGGCTCCATGTTTTTGCAAATGCTAATTATGCTGTCTTAAACATGCATGTGCAAGAATCTTTTTCATATAATGACTTCTTTTCCTCTGGGTAGATACTCAGTAGTGGGATTGTTGGATCAAATGGTAGTTCTACTTTCAGTTCTTTAAGAAATCTCTGCACTGTTTCCCATAGTGGTTGTACTAGTTCACATTCCCATTAGAAGCATAGAAGTGTTCCCTGATCACCACATCTACACCAACATCTACTGTTTTTTGATGTTTTGGTTATGGCCAAAAAGTGGGTTAAGAACGTGAATAGACAATTCTCAAAAGAAGACATGCAAATGGCCAACAAATGTATGAAAAAATGCTCAAAATCACTAATGACCAAGGACATAAAAGCCATATGCAAATTAAAACCATAATGCAATACCAACTTACTCCTGCAAGAATGGCCATAATCAAAACATCAAAAAACAGTAGATTATTGCACATGCATGTGCATGCTGCTCTAGGAGGACAAGTATCTTATCCTTCCTAGGTCTCCTCAGACTAAAAAAAGAAAGAAAAAACCTGTTAGCTGGAATAAGTTAGTTTGAGAAGAGTTTGACAAATATTCCAGTATAAACTAGAAATCTTGTCCTCCTAAAGCAGAGCTTTTCTGCCACAGCTGGTCCAATGCTCTATAAAATACTAAAGAGCAAGGATGAACTATCCCAACTAGTACTTACAGTTTGTTAAAAGGAGTTATCCCTCCCCATTGTCAAACATATTACCTTCTCTGCTCCTGAGTTCTTCCCCTTCATTAAGCCATTTCTATTGTACAGTAGCAGAAGTCTCAGGGAAAGACTCCATAGAATCCTTTGAAATGTGCTTCATTACCTCTTCACCTCCTGTACCTCCTCTCCGTCTTCTAAGTTCTCTGCTAACCAAACTTTCTCTCATTATCTACCCAATGATTAAACCAAAGTAGTTGTTATAGAAGTTAAAGATTTAAAACAGACAATAGTAATTGAAACAGGGTATTAGGACACAAATGCCTGACTGAATGAATTAGATATTCTGTTCACATGCCATACAAGAGAGACTGTTATGCTTATTCAACAAGCAGGCCAGAGACCCAGATTGTCCCCTTTCCACTTGAGTGGCCCTCTCATAGACTGGGCATGAGCTGTATGGTGGCTTTCTTCCAGAACCCCACAGCCTTGGGTAATGAGTCATGCAGGACTCCTTCACTGATGTTCCCTGAAATTAAGAGCCCCACGGGTCAGCTGTCAAGGACCATCTTCCCTCCAACCCCTGATGTTAATTCCACCTCATGTTTCTCATGGCAGGGTGAAAAGTTGTCATTCCTTGAATACTTAACAGATTGCAAGAGTTTGCCAATCAGTCTGCCACTGTTCATCCCCAAGCAGATGTGTGGTGGTATTCCAGGGGACTATTGCTGGGTACTCTGCCAAGTACTTAGAGCAGAACTTGTTCTCTAGTCCAATTGGCCTTATGTTTCACCCTAGCATTCTGTTAACATGATAAAAAAGAAAAAGAAAAATCAAAAAAAAAAAGAAGAGACTCGCAGGGGTCCTTCTTTAACCCCCAAGTTTATGTAAACACTATTGGAGTACCAAATAAATTTAAAGGCTGAGATCAAATAGCTGCAGGATTTAAGTCAATATTTTCATAGGTGATAATTGATAAAAATATAAATTACATGTATTATAATCAGCAGTGATTTATTAATTATGCCAGGGATGTTGTCAATGGGATGGCAGAACAGCTAAACCAAGACATGTTACAGAAGTTTGAAGAGAAAAAAAACTAAAAATTCAAGAGGGGTGATTGTTATAGTTTGTCTTCAAAGTATCAGCATGTCAATATGTTCAGCCCTCTTATTCCTTAATTCTCCATTTTAAAGTTGAATTTCCTTGTAGCTTCAGTAAACAACTTTTTCCACCAGTTCTAATCAGCAATTCACATCTGTTTCCCCACTCTACTGCTCTGTTCTGACACATCCCAGTCACCTGCTCTGGTCACCTGCCCTCGCTACCTGCTTTGACCTGAGTCACCCTTGGTCACCTGCTCTGACCTGTCCTGTCACTGTCCTTCCCACCAAACAACCCACCCTGCCACTCTGGCTCATACCCCTGCTCTCTTTAAAATAGCCAATTGGGATTAGCTTAGACAGAACAGTCTAACCCTAGCCAATAGGGAAACAACACAGCAGGGGCTGTGTCAGGAACTACCTGCATTAGGAATAAGAACTACTTGCATCACGAATAAGAACCCCTTCCCCTCCCTTGTCTAGATGTGTGCTCGCCATTGCTCCATCTGTGAAATGCACCCTTCTGTAGAAGTAAATTGCCTTGCTGAGGAAATTTATATGAGTGCTACTTCTTTTGCAGCACTGAAAATTTACATATAACAAGTGGTTGATATAATTCCAGTTTTCTTAAATGTATTGAGGCTCATTTTATGGCCCACCATATGATCTATCTTGGAGAAAGTTTCATATGCTATTGAAGAGAATGTGTATTTTCTGGTTGTTTGATGGAATGTTCTGAATGTATCAGTCAAGTCCGTTTGTTCCAAGGTATAGTTTAAATACAATGTTTATTTGTTGACTTTCTGTCTTGATGACCTGTCTAGTCCCATCAGTGGAGTACTGAAGTTCCCCACTATTATAGTGTAGCTATCTGTCTCATTTCCTACATCTATTCGTAATTGTTTTATAAACTTGGCAGCTCCAATGTTAGGTGCATATACATTTAGGATTGTAATATTTTCCTGTTGGACAAGGCCTTTTACCATTATATAATGTCCCTGTTTGTCTTTTTGAACTTCTGTTGCTTTAAAGTTTGTTTTCTCTGACATAAGAATAACTACCTCTGCTCACTTTAGGTGTACATTTTCATGAAATTTCTTTTTCCACCCATTTACTTTAAGTTTGTGTAAGCCCTTATGTGTTAGGTGAGACTACTGAATGCAGCAGATAGTTAGTTGGTGAATTCTTATCCATTCTGCAGTTCTGTATCTTTTAAATGGAGCATTTAGGCCATTTACCTTCAATGTTAATTTTGAGATGTGAGGTACCATTTCATTGATTGTGCTATTTGTTGCCTGTGTACTTTGGTTTTGGTTTTGATTTTTTTAATTGTATTTTTGTTTTATAAATCCTGTGAGATTTGTGCTATAAAGGAGTTCTGTTTTGATGTCTGTCCAGGATTTGTTTCAAGATTTAGAGCTCCTTTTAGCAGTTCTTATAGGGTGTCTTGCTAGTAACAAATTCTATCAGCATTTGTTTGTCTAAAACAGGCTGTATCTTTCCTTCATATATGATGCTTAGTTTTCTGGATATAAAATTCTTGGCTGATAATATTTTGTTTGAGGAGGCTGAAGATAGGGTCCCAATCCCTTCTAGCTTATAGGGTTTCTGCTGAGAAATCTGCTGTTTATTAGATAGGTTTTCCTTTTTAGGTTACCTGGTGCTTTTGTCTCACAGCTCTTAAGATTCTTTCCTTTGTCTTAACTTTAGCTAACCTGATGAGAATGTATCTAGGCAATGATATTTTCATGATGAATTTCCCAGGTGTTATTTGTGCTTCTATTTGGATGTCTAGGTCTCTAGAAAGGCTGGGGAAGTTTTCCTTGATTATTCCCCCAAATATGTTTTTTAAACTTATAGATTTCTCTTCTTCCTCAGGAACACCAATCAATCTTAGGTTTGGTCTTTTAACATAATCACAGAATTCTTGGAGGCTTTGTTCATTTTTTCTTATTTTTTTTCTTTGTCTTTGATGGATTAAGTTGCTGGGACAAGTCCAGATGTGTGTGAAGAACTATGTTGTTTACTGAGAATGATGGCAGGGAAAACTGAGCCAGCCACCCAAATAGAAAACACAGAACGCCTGCTTGTTAATAATAATCACCTGTTCAGAGAGAATAAATGTGTGAGCAGAGTCTGCTCAAGGCTCTCAGCTCTGAAGGCTGTTAGCCCCCTGATGTCCCACTTTGCTGTTCTATCATTGTGCTTGTTTGTTAATTCCTTCACTGCCGCCTGGGGTGGGGTCTCCATGATAAAGTTGGTCTCGGTATTGAGTAAATTCAAAGACCTTGTCTTTGAGCTCTGAATTTCTTTCTTCTACTTGTTCAATTCTATTACTGAGACTTTCTAGAATATTTTGCATTTTTATAGGTGTATCCAACATTTTCTGAAGTTCTGATTATCTTTTCTTTATGTTATCTATTGAATATTTCTCGCTTCACTTCTTGTATCTTTTTTTTTTTTTTTAATTTCCTTTCATCTGGCTTTGTTTTTCTTTGGTGCTTCCCCGGTTAGTTTAATAACTAACCTCCTGAATTCTTTTTCAGGTAAATCAGGGATTTCTTCTTGGTTTGCATCCATTGCTGGTGAGCTAGTACAATTTGGGCGGGTGGGGGGGCAATGTTAAAGAGCCTTGTTTTGTTGTATTACCAGAGTTGGTTTTTTGGTTCTTTCTCTTTTGGGTAGGCTGTCAGAGGGAAGGTCTAGGCTGAAGGCTGTTGTTCAGATTATTTTGTCCTACAGGGGTGTTTCCTTGATGTAGTACTTTCCCCTTTTTTCTGAGTATGGCTTCCTAAGAGCTGAGCTGTAGAGATTATCTCTCTTCTGGGTCTAGCCACCCAGCAAGTCTACCAGGCTCCAGTCTGGTACTAGGGGTTGTCTGCATAAAGTCCTGTGCTTTGAACGGTCTATGGGTCTCTCAGCTGGATACCAGCACCTGTGTCAGTGGAGATGGCAGCAGGGTGCAGTGGACTCTGTGAGTGTTCTTAGCTTTGATGGTTTAATGCTCTATTTTTGGCTGGTTGGCCTCCTGCCAAAAGGTGACACTTTTTAGAGAGCATCAGCTATGGTAGTATAGAGATGAACTGGTGGTGGACAGGGCCCTAGAACTCTCAAGAGTATATGTGCTTTGTTTTCAGCTACCAGGGTGGGTAGAGAAGGACCATCAGGTGAGGGAAAGTCTAGATGTGTCTGAGCTCAGACTCTCCTTGGGCAGGTCTTGCTGTGACTGCTGTGGGGGATGGGGTGAGATTCCCAAGTCAATGGAGCTGTGTACCTAGGAGGATTATGGCTGCCTATGCTGAGTCATGCAGGGTGTCAGGGAAGTGGGAGAAAGCTGGCAGTCACAGGCCTC
>PVKP010052826.1:0-12260 GCA_004027715.1 Plecturocebus donacophilus | reverse complement strand
AGCTGTCGCCGCCACGGGCTGCGGGTTCGACGGCGGTGTTCTTGGGGTCTTACAGCCCGCGACCCCGGGGACGGTTCTCACCTGGGCCGCACCCCGACCCGGCGGGAAGCCACGCGGAAGGAGAAGAGCAGACGGGGCCCTTTGTGGGGAGGTAGGGCGACCCTGCCGAGCTGGCCCGGGCGCAGAGCCGGGAGCGTCCGCGGGTCCCCCAGGTCCTCTGCTGCCCCGAGGGGCGGCCGTCTCGGCCCCACGCTGATCCGCCCTGATGCTCTCTGAGCGCTCCCGGGCCCCGGCGTGGGCGCATGGCACCAGGCCAACGGCTGGCCATCGGCAAAACGCAGTTTCTTGGGGTCCCCACCCCCTGAGGACCCCAGCCCGGACCTCCCTTTGCACCTGTCCTTGGCATGAGGGCAGCGCGGGCCTTTCTGTCCTCCGCTGTTTCCAAAATCAGGGGACTGTGTGTGCTGACGACCTCCGGTCCTTTCCAAAACAGGCAAGTCCGCCCCAATTTGAACATGGCTCTCTGAGGCAGACAAGTAAGATTTTTCTTTTCTTTTGTTTTTTTTGAGATGGCGTCTCGCTCTGTCGCCAGGCGCCAGGCTGCAGGGCGGGGGCTCGATCTCGGCTCACGGCCACCTCCGCCTCCCGGGTTCAAGCGATTCTCCTGCCTCGGCCTCCAGCAGCTGCGGCCATCACGCCCGGCTCACCTCTGCATTTTAGGACAGCCGGGTGTCACCGTCTCGGCCAGGGTGGTCTCGATCTCTTGACCTCGTGATCCGCCCGCCTCGGCCTCCCAGAGTGCGGGGACGACAGGCGTGACCCCCACGCC
The DNA here is from genome assembly GCA_004027715.1 of Plecturocebus donacophilus. Classification (NCBI taxonomy): domain Eukaryota; kingdom Metazoa; phylum Chordata; class Mammalia; order Primates; family Pitheciidae; genus Plecturocebus; species Plecturocebus donacophilus. The sequence goes on along the minus strand of PVKP010052826.1, from coordinate 11,431 downwards.
CGGTGACCGGCCAGGTTCTCCTGAAGGTGGGTGACAGGGCGCTGTGTATTCACGCGACACTGGCAAAGGAGCCGGCCGCGGTTTCCGGAGGGAGGCCCCGCCGCTGCCCAGGAGCCCCGGCCCCGGGTTCGGAGCCCCGCCTCGCAGGAGACCGCACGGGCGCTGAGGCTGCAGGAAACGCTGGAATTCTCTAGAGCCCCGGATTCACGCGGCCCCGAGTGACGCTTTCCTTGGTCCGTCGTGCGGTACTTGTTCGTTCCAGAAGGGACGGGGTTGCGGGGTCGTGGCCGTGGGACGCGTCCCCAGGTTTCCCGCACCGCCGAGGAAGGCCGGCCGCCTCCGCCCGGGAGGACGCTGCTCAGGCCGGCCCAAAGCCCGCGAAGGGACGGGGCGCTCCTCGGCGGAGAAGTGAAGATCTTCCCGCCCTGGGCTCAGTGGACGAGCCGGGGGTGGGACGGGACAACGCGCGGCCTCCGCGCTGGGAACGAAGGCGCCGCCCCGGCCTCTCAGCGTGGCGCTGGGCCTGTCGCTCACCAGCTTCCTGGGACGCCATGTCCTTCCGCTCTAAAGGCAGGAAGAGCACTGTTCGCCCCGAGCACCTGGGACTGTGTCAGGTGGAGACACAGCATGGCGGCGCTCGGGGAAGACCACAGCCCTCAGCGGCCAGAATAATGCCGACGTGGGGGCGGCGCGGTTCGGCCAACGCCGGCATGTGATGGGTTTCTAGCTTGATTCAGTTAACTTGACCCTCCCAAGCATCCGCCGAGACAGGAGCTCTCACCCATGTCGGCTAACAGGTGAGGGAACAGACCCCAGAGAAGCCCGGGCCCAGGCACCCAGGGCGGGCGGACATCCACCCCACGCAGCCGAGCTCCCGGGTTTGGGGACTCGACCCCGCGGCTCGTGGCCTCTTCTGAGGAAGTCGCCTGCACAGGAGGACGCGGGCTCCGGTCCCGGGCGGGAGACACATTCCCAATATCGCCGGCCAGTGAACGGAGACTGTGACGCGCAAACAAACACTGTGCACACCCGATCCATCACTGCGAGCACCTCCTGCCATGTGTGACCCAAGGCCTGTTTTCCCTGCTTATCTTTCTTAGCTTATTTCCCCCTCACTTCTCGAATACTCAAACCACCTAACATTTCGCCCTGTTACTTGTTGTTACACGGACAGCTCTTCCCCCTCCTGGCAACCTTTCCTGGTAAGAAGCCTTCAGTGATTCTCTTTTGACTGCAGAGCCAACCATGATAATGGCTCCAGTTTTGTGCCGCAAACTCATGGCCCTTTATTGCTAAATGAGCCTTCGGGGAAGCAAAGGTCTGCACCGGCATGGCTTTAACCCGTACTTGAGACGGCTGCCATTCTGTGACGTTCTTACCTTCATTGCTCCTGACCCGGCCCTCGAGTGCCCGTGAAGTGGACAGCAGACGTGGCCCACTGACCCAGCCCTGGGCGTGTGTCACAGGCTCTGCGCTGGCCTGTCGCCCAAAACCCCAGCTGTGAGGAGTGAAGCCACGTCGTCCGTGACTGAGGGTCTCCGTGTGAAGTGCACTGCGGCCTGTTCATTTTGAAAGAAAGGCCCCCGTCGCCCTTTTCCCCAGCCACCGACTTTGTGCACTTTCCCACGGCAGTCCTGGGAGGCTGCCAGGTTTCTCTGCTCGTTCGATACCCATTTTCACTGAGAGGAAAAAACAGTTCTCTGGACTTTTTTGTTCCGTCACTAAATAAATCTCCTTCTGGAAACATGAGTGGAGGCCTAATGTTTTAGTTTTAAAATTATTATTAAGTAGCAACTTTCTACTTAATGAACTTACCATAATTTAAAAAAAGCCTTCACATGCTTGCTGGATTTCTTCAGATCTCTGTATAGAGGCCTGGGATTTAGGGATCCTTTATTAAGCTAATTACTTTACCTACACTCTGAAGGATAGTGCGGTTTATCCATGACTTTCACTCCTTCAATGCTAGAACGAAAGCACACACATTAAATGTTACTGAAAGTATTATCTTGCACTGAGAGCTAATCTAACAAACTGTGCCTTCTAGACCAGAGACTTGTGGAGCTGGATTAATTTGCTATCATAGGGGATTTTTTTAAAAACCTTGCACATGTAGTTTCTGTTTGCCTAAATCCAAGCTATACATTTTTAGTCTAAGAAAACAAAAGTAGGGGTTACTTAGGTAGCTTTGATTTCTTTATCTGCAAAATGGGAATGATAATACCTACCTAATTGGAAGAAGAAAGAAGATGACAGATATAAGGAGTGTCTAGTGGTGCCAGCCACAGAGTAGACATTCACTCAATGTCAGTCGAATTAGAATTAAGTGGAATTAAAGAATTGAGAGCAGAATTAAGCAAGTCTCTTGAAAGAGGGAGTATAGTGTGGTGAGTATAGGGGATGTTCATGTTCCAGCTTGGCAGATTAACATCTCTAATTCCCCTTTTCTTCTTTTGTGAAATGGATATAGCTATGACAATTGCAATAGATTAGTGAAGGTGATGGAATTAGTGCATAGCATAGTCGGACACGTAGCAAACTGTAACAAAGCTAAATATATATGTATGTGTTTTTATCACATTCAGTAGCAACACAAAGACAGCTATATGACCAATAATGATACATATAAATGCGTAGATTACAGGGAAGATGGATAGAAAGATTGGATCTGATAGATGTCAGGCTAATAAGGACACATGCCAGGGTTGAGCTTTAGAAGCAGGAACGGTCATCATCTAGAAGAGGTGGTACTACAGGCCAAGCAGGATAAATAGCATCTACGCTTGGGTCTGAGAAAAGATACGTGTTTCTGGGGAAGAGACAGAAGTAGATAGTAGGACTGAAAAAAGAACAAGAGGAGATTACAAGAATAACTGTCAGAGGACTGGAAATTTACATTTTAAGCTTTACCCTAAATTCCTACCCGTTTTGACTTCAGTATCACCAGTGTGTCTTAGCTTTCCTCTTCAGCACGTTCCCGACTATGCTTCCAACTCCAGACGTAGGCAGCTACATTCCTCTACTGAACAGCTTTGAGCTGGATGTAACTTCAGAATGTGAAATGACCTGAGGATCATGTAAAACTAATTCTCCTTCTCTACTACACCCATGAACCATAAACAGTAATTCCATACCATAAATAGAATTCCTTAATTCCTGTTTTTTGATGTTTCCATTATCTTGCTTTTCTTTCGCCTGTCTTGGAACTGATGATGTCAGTGATCATGATGATGATCATGATAAAGACATCATAAACTTTATCGAGGGATTTTCTTGGACCAGTCCATGTTTTATCTCAATTACATTAGACAACAACCCATTAAATTAGAAGCTATTACTATTTGTATTTTAAGAATGAAGAAATTTAGTCTCAGAGACTGAATCTCTCAAGCAAGGTTAATAGCTAAATGGTGGGACTGGAATTCACGTCCTGAAGCTCATGATTTTGAATACTACTGAAATGACGAAAAGTTGTAAGTTGGGTCTCCAGAGAAGGATACATAAGAACGTAGGCCTTCCTAATAAAACATCAGTGTTCCTACTAGGTACATAGTTTGATGTTTCCAAGGAGTCTATGATCTCTGGCCTTTTGATTTCAACCTATATATAGTTCATCTCAGTGCAAGTATGTGATTTTAGTCTTTGTTTAGAGAATTTTTGCTCTTTATTTTTGAGTATATTGCACCCTTTTTTCAATTAGTACTTGTTTGATGTCTTCAAGCTTAATAATATAGGACTAGATAAAATATAATGATGTTTACTTTTCTTTATTTTGAGACAGAGTCTCACTCTATCGCCCAGGCTGGAGTGCAGTGGTAATATCTCAGCTCAGTGCAAACTCCGCCTCCCGAGTTCAAGCAATTCTCCTGCCTCAGTCTCCTGAATAGCTGAGATTATAGGCACATACCACCGCTGCCAGCTAACTTTTGTATTTTTAGTAGAGATGGGGTTTCACCATGTTGGCCAGGCCGGTCTCGAACTCCTGATCTCAAGTGATCTGCCTGCCTCGGCCTCCCAAAGTGCTGGGATTATAGGATTGAGCCACTGCACCCAGCCACTATTTACTTTGACATTTTAATAGCTAAACAATCATTTATTCTGCAAATAGTCCAAGATATTTTTAAGAACAGTATAGTTAATGCTGCAATATAAGAACATCAAATGATCTTCCAGTTATTTTGGATATTTATGTCTGCTTTTTCTTATCTTATTTAAATCTTTTTAAGATTCTAGACCAAAACTGAAACAATGGTTGACCTTACCCAGCTAATGGATGATGATGTATTCAGGGCTTTTGCCTCCTATGCAACAATTATTCTTTCAAAAATGATGCTTATGAGTACTGCAACCGGGTTCTATAGAATGACAAGAAAGGTAAGAAATTTGGAGGTAATATTTTCTTACTTTTAAGAGTTGAAATGCTGGAAAGGAGTATTCTTAATTTTCTTTTTTTATTTTTGGTAAAGCCCAATAGCACACTGTTTTATGCTGTAAGTGAAGTATGCAATAGTTTGGCACAGATGGATCTGATATATTTATGGAACAGTTGCTTCTCCTAGAAACTAGTAAATGGTTTTTTCATTATGGCTTTTACCTTTTGTCATTCTGCTTAGCAGAATATCAAATATCAAAGTTTTCAAGGAAACTTTCATTTTGGAATTAATTTTGCCCAAGAGGGTTTAGAAAATAATTGTTTGACCGTTAACTGGTATTTTCAGCTTTAGTATGGGTCAAGGGTATGATTTTGGTAAAAAAAAGAAAGAAAAAGAAAAAAAGGCTGAGAATTAAAGTTCTTACTTTCAAAGTAGACCCTCATCTGATTGGGATGATCATTTGAATTTTGTGTACTTCTGACTTCTTACATGGATACTATTTCTACCCAGTATTATAAGAATGATTTTTTTTTTTTAAGTGCAGATGTGGGGAAGGTGGTAGACAGATTCTGAAGCATATATTCTGTATTCAAGCAGGGTTTATGCCTGCTGGAAGGGGGCAGAGCAAGGCTCCCTTTACAAAGGTAAAATGTATTCACCAGTGTAGTCCTTGTGCCCATTCAGCAACTTCGCCCTCGAGGTATCTGTTTCTCTTTTAGGACCTGTCCTGAGTTTTGTCCTGTAGAGCATTGATTTTATGTAGAGGCCACAATCTTTCCTAAGGTGTTTCCTTGTTACTATCTTTTTTTCTTTTTTTCAAGACAGAGTCTCACTCTTGCCCTTACCCAGGCTGGACTGCAGTGGCAGGATCTTGGCTCACTGCCTCCCTGGTTCAAGGAATTCTCTTGCCTCAGCCTCCCGAGTAGCTGAGATTATAGGCATGCACTACCAGGCCCAGCTAATTTTTGTATTTTTAGTAGAGATGGGGTTTTGCCATATTGGCCAGGCTGGTCTCGAACTCCTGACCTCAGGTGATCCATCCACCTCGGCCTCCTTAAGTGCTGGGATTACAGGCATGAGCCTGGCCAACTATCTTGGGGGTAGAATGGAAGGTTATTTGCAATTTAATGGAGGGCACATCCCCACATGGTTAAGTCTCTCATGCGCTGATGTGTTGCAAGCATCAGGCAACAAAGTGGCTGTCTACCCCCTAGATCCACACTGACTTCTAGAAACAGAATGTCACCAAGGAAATGTGCCCTGTGTTATAGGAAAAGAAGAAGGGAATTCAAGTTTGCAGAGTGCCAGGAGCCACAATGCCTTTTATGTGTGCTTGATCATGGAGTCATTTTACAAAATTCTTAGGATTGTCAGGTGAAACGAAGATTCATCTTTCCATTTTATATAGAAGGGGAACTGAAAGAGAGGTTAAGCAGCTGTCTGAGTCCGTTTCGGCTGCTCTTACAAAACGCCATAGACTGGGTGGCTTAAGCAACAAACATTTGTCTCACAGTTCTGGAGTCTGGTAAGGCCAAAATCAAGATACCAGCGGATCTGGTGTGCAGTGAGGGCCCTGTCCCTGACTTGCAGATGGCCATCTTCTCACTGTATCCTCACACTGGCAGAGCAGAGAGAGAGAGAGAAAAAGAGAGAGAAAAGAAAGCAAGCTCTCTCCTTCCTCTTCTTGTAAGGATCCTAATCCCATTCATGAGGACTCCACTCTCTGACCTAATTACCTTCCAAAGGCCTCACGGCCCAGAGACTATCACATTGAAGATTAGGCTTTAACATACAAATTTTGGGGGACCACAAACATTCAGTCCATAGCAATAGCTTACCCAAGATTACATACAAATAAAGGGTGAAACTGGGATTCAAATTGAAATTGCGTTAAACCCAGTCTCATGCTCTTTCCACTGTAATACGCCATTTTTTTTTATTCAACATACATTTACTGCACATCGAGTGTGCGCCAGGCACTTATTTAGGGGAACACTATGATGGACAAGACGGACAGGCCTGACCTTAAGAACTTTATCTGGAATAAATATTCCCAGGCCTGTTCATCAGTTCTCCTCAACATCTTTATCTCTAATAAAAGTTCATATCATATTAAGAAAAAATAGAAAACTTATGAGATTTTTAAGCTTAAATTAAGATGAATTTTGCAGTTCGTGTTTTTCTCTGCCATAAATTATTAAATGGTGGCACATGTTTAAATATTTTTTAAATGCAGATTTCAAGTTTCAAGGGATGGGGAAATTATTTCAAACAGCTTAATAATTGCAGGAAGGGATACATGAATGTGGACTTGTTACTCCTAGGAATGTAATTCGGCTTCTCAAATTTCATGATACAGTATTCTTCAGCCCAAAGTTTGATCTAGTTCAGAAAAAGAAAAGAGGTACACATGTTCTAACAAAGTACAAGACACCTTTCCCATCCCTTACTCTTTTAAGCTTCTTGTCTGTTCTCTGAAACCTTTGGCTGGTAAATGTATTCATTTCAGTTGAGCCAATCACTTGGAAATGTTAATGCACTTGAGGGAAGGTATGTCAACATTACTGTGAAAGAGATGCCGGTGGGCCACAGTGATAGTCCATGATGACTTAGAATTATGCCTCTGCCCCATACTTGCTTCCTTTTCACTATTCATGCACTGGTCTTTGTTCAAGTTCTTATTTATGCTTTCCCTTTTACAACTTCGTGTTGTTAATAAAAATTCAGTTTGAACTACAGAGGCTTTCTTCCCTTCTTATGTTTGATTTATCGCTCCAAATGGGTCAACCTGGATATCTATATTTCTTCCACTAAAATGCAAATCACTGATTAGGTAGAATATCCCCATGTTATTTGTTGTTCGTTTCATTTTATTTATTTATTTTTTGGAGACAGGGTCTTGCTCCGTCACCAGACGAGAGTGTAGTGGTGCAGTCACAGCTCACCGCAGCCTCAAACTCTCGGGCTCCAGTGATCCTCCCACCTCAGCCTCCTGAGTAGCTGGGACCACAGGCATGTGACCCAACACCAGGCCCAGCTATTTTTTTAAAAAAAAAATCTGTAGAGACAGGGTCTCCCTCTGTTACCCAGGCTGGTCTGGAGTTCTTGGACTGAAGCAATCCTTCTGCCTCAGCCTCCGAAAGTGCTGGAATGACAGGTGTAAGCTACTGTCCCAGCCGGTATTTGAAATAAGTTTTTTATTTTCTTGGTATTCGGAATAGGTTTTTGCCAACCCAGAAGACTGTGCGACATTTGGCAAAGGAGAAAATGCCAAGAAGTATCTTCGAACAGATGACAGAGTTGAGCGTGTACGCAGGTAAACCACTGTCTCTTGAAATCACTTACTTGATCAAATCATTTTGGTCAAGGAGTTCAGTGAAGATGTCTCAGGGTCTTGGAGAATACGGATAAAAGGTCAGACCTCTTTCCTACTCCTCATAACAATGACAGAAAACCGGACATCTGAAAGTCTCCAATTATCACTGCAACCGCACATATTGCCAATTTTGCTATACTGTCCTTTTATCTGCACCCTCTTGGGGTCGATGACATTGCTTTGTATAGAGATGTATCAACAGCAATGGCAGGGAGCAGGTAAAATGGGAACAGCAGATTCTTGCAGTTTTATCATCCTTCTCCATAGGTAAGACTGTCAATTCACGTAAAACGTTGAAGAATTAGGGATTTTTGCATAAGATTCAAAATAAGAATGTTGACACTCTGGGGAAATAGGGAGCTCTTTTTCTCTGTCCCTCTCACCACTGCCAGCTCTTTTTAGATGTTATGTTTTAATGTACTGGGGATTCAATGAACAATGAAAAGCAATAAGCCAAGATAGGATTGGGGTGTCATTTTTCCTGTCACCGAAGTGGTGAGCGTAGTATCCGTTAGCTTTTCAACCTTTGTCTCCCTTTGTCTTTGCCCTCTAATAGTCACCAATCTCTGTTGTGCTGTGTTTATGTACCCAATGTTTAGCTCCCACTTATAAGTGAGAACATGTGGTATTTTTCTTTTCCTGCATTAATTCATTTAGGTAAGGACCTACACCTGTGTCCATGTTGCTGCAAAGGACATGATTTCATTCTGTTTTTTTCCTAAGACGGAGTCTCGCTCTGTCGCCCAGGATGGAGTGCAGGGGCACGATCTCAGCTCACCGCAAACTCTGCCTCCTGGTTCAAGCCATTCTCCTGCCTGGCCTCCCGAGTAGCTGGGACTATAAGCATGGGCCACCACGCTTTGCTAATTTTTTGTATTTTTAATAGAGACAGGGCTTCTCCACGTTGGCCAGGCTGGTCTCGAACTCCTGACCTCGGGTGATCCACCCACCTTGTCCTCCCGAAGTGCCGGGATTACAGGTGTGAGACACCGTGTCCGGCCGTCTTTATCCAATTCATATTGATGGACACCTGGGTTGCATTATCCCTGTTTTGATCCTCTGTGAAAGTCTGAAGCCCTTCCCAAGGTTTCCGCAGGTGCCCTGTCGGCATATCACCTCCAGGTTAACTCTGGATCTGGGTTTCTGCTGCTGTGCATGTTTCCATATTCCGCAGTTGATGATGCTGGATGTGAATCCAGCCCTTTCGTCCTTTCCAGTTCACACACAAAAAAAGTGGCTAAAGGTAGACTTGAGTAAGTGGAGGTGCAGAGGCGTTTATGCTGTGGCAACACAAACATTGTGAGTTGTATGTTATTCCTCTGTCTGACCGTGTCCGTCCGCGCTCTCTCCCCGGGGAATATGCCCCACACCTGCACCCCCTTCACTCAAGCAGCGCTCAGTGTTACCCCAGTTTTGAGACCCTCCTCTTGCCTCACAGACTCTTCAACCCTGTAAGCACTAAAGTTAAAAGTACCTTCTTACTCCTGCAAAACAATTCTACCCCCAAGCTAGTCATCAAGCAAGACTGTCTCTCTTCTAAGAAGAAGTCTGTGCAGGTACTTGGCACCAAATTTCACCTTCTGTCTCACTGACTTACATACTTGTTAATCAGCAGTCCTGCCGAGTAAATCAGCCAGTCCTGAGAATGGGTTGTGTGAAGAATTTGGATATAAAGTAGTTTCAGGACAAGGAATCACTGTAGAAATATCAAACAATAGCAGAACAACATCAAAGGAACAGTTGTGTGTTAGATGAAAAATAACAAACTGAAAAAAATGTGAGTGAAGCGTGAAGTTTTCAAAACCACTAAAGACACATGAAACCATTTAAAGCCTCGCCTGGTCCTCTAGCGCTTCCCTTCAGAGCAGGCAGCCACACGCATGATGCTAGTCACGACCCTGTATTTACAAAATTGCCCAGGCCTGGAAAGTGATCAGAAGCAATAGACCCTCAGTAGCATTTGTAAGATTGAAGTGAAAGTCCAAGTAAGTCTCATGTGTGAAAGTGTTAACAAAAGGGATTTTTGGGGTTTTTCGGGATTCGTCCCTACTATTCTTTCTGACCTTCCACCCTTACTCCCTGCCCATGGGGACTGTCCTTTTGGAGGAGAACGACAGTATCTAAACTGATCAGCTAGTCAGGTTGCAAATAAATGTCAGGAAGGACAACTGACCTGGTTCTGAGCACGTGCCGCGTCCCTGAGGTGCGGCCACTGTGTGCACGGCGCCCCCTGCTGGTGGGGCAGTCTTCCTCCCAGTGAGAGGAGCGTCTCCAGCAGAGCGGCGTTTTCACTTGTGTAACACTTCCCGAGATCGCACTTGTTTCATCGCAAAAGTGCCTAATAACACACTTTTGGAGATGCTTTGCAAAGAGAGAGACTTTCCAGAATCTTTCCTTTCCATGTTTAAGCTAGGCTTTTTTTCCCCCCACCTCTCTAGTTCCTTCGGTAATTGTAAAACTTATGATTAGCATATTTAAATGGTAGGGACAGAATGGGGCTACGAATGAAGTGAAAAGTATGCTTGACCGCGTGCAATAATTGAGAAAATTAGTACATACACATATGGAACAATGAATTACAAACTTAAAGTAGTATGTGTTGAAATATCAAGATATGTGGCTTAAGGTCAGTTATTTGAGTTCTGGACAGACAGAAACCAGTGACAGAAAGCATTTTACATATTTAATGATTTAATACTAATACTTGTCTAGGAAGTATTCAAGACCATGTACATTCAACACACAAAGATAAAAAGAAAGTTGAAAGGCAAAAGGCCAGCTGGGGAAATACAGGGAGTCACTCAAAAGACAAAATAAAGGCTTGAGTTTCATATTTAGGGAGAGGAGAGACACTTAGAATGTATTCCCTTTAAAGGTAGGGAATACCCCTTCACTGGGAGTGTTCCATAAAGTCTAAGTGACGCTTGCTGTGGACTCTGTCAGGAGACTGGAACGTAGGCTGGGGTTCAACTGGATGATGTCCCTTGTGATCCCAGTGTATGGAAACACGTACATGGAGAGATTACTGTGTATGTATCACTGTCATTTCTTCTATTGGATGCTATCAAAGAGCCTTAAGACTGGGCTCCTGACCCTCAGGGGTTTACAATGTTCCCCCCAAATAAGACCCCTGTGCTTGTAAAAATTGGAGAATGTTCTGAAGCCATGTTTCATTAGTTCCACGGAATATTCTACAAAGGAAAACTTGAAGAATATTAGGATTTGGGAGGAGGAAGAGGGGAGGAGAAGTCTCGTCAATTTGGGAAAATACCTTGATGAGAATGTGAACACACTGCTGTGTGCTGAGGGTGAGGGGCTTTGGCTGAGATGAGGGAGTCTGGAAAAGCCTTCTGAGCGGCTCCTTTTGTCGTGGTCCATACCCTGGCAATCCCAGGTGCATGTAGTGGTCCACAGCCTGGCAATCCCAGGTGCGTGTAGTGGTCCACAGCCTGGCAATCCCAGGTGCATGTAGTGGTCCACAGCCTGACAATCCCAGGTGCGTGTAGTGGTCCACAGCCTGGCAATCCCAGGTGCATGTAGTGGTCCACAGCCTGACAATCCCAGGTGCGTGTAGTGGTCCACAGCCTGGCAATCCCAGGTGCATGTAGTGGTCCACAGCCTGACAATCCCAGGTGCGTGTAGTGGTCCACAGCCTGGCAATCCCAGGTGCATGTAGTGGTCC
>PVKP010052825.1:0-12254 GCA_004027715.1 Plecturocebus donacophilus | reverse complement strand
AAAATTTACTTACCTTGTTTGCTGGCTTCCTCACTAGAACATATGTCCCACAGGCTCAGACACTTTTCTCTGTTTTGTTCACAACTTTATTCTGGCACCTAGGACAGGACCAGTCACATATTTGTTGAAAATTTGAATAAATGGAGTTTATTAATTGAATGAGTAACCAAACATATTGCCATCCAATTTTTTTTTTTTTGGCAGAATAGTATTCCATTAGTGTATATGGACCACTGTATATATATATATAGAATTACACTTTAGGTTCTGGGGTACATGTGCAGATCATGCAGGATTGTTGCATAGGTACATACATGGCAATGTGGTTTGCTGCCTCCATTCCCCCGTTACCTATATCTGGCATTTCTCCCTATGTTGTCCCTCCCCCACCTCCCTACCCCTCACTGTCCCTCTTCTATTCCCCTCCAACAGACCCCAGTGTGTAATGCTCCCCTCCCTGTGTCCATGTGTCCTCACTGTTCAACACTCACCTATAAATGAGAACATGCAGTGTTTGATTTTTTGTTCTTTTGTCAGTTTGCTGAGAATGACGGTTTCCAGATTCATCTGTGTTCTCACAAAGGACACAAACTCATTGTTTTTATGGCTGCATGGTATTCCATGGTGTATATATTACACATTTTCTTTGTCCAGTCTATCACTGATGGGCATTTGGGTTGGTTCCAGGTTTTTGCTGTTGTGAACAGTGCTGCAGTGAATATACGTGTGCATGTATCTTTATAATAGAATGATTTATAATCCTTTGGATATAGACCCAGTAATGGGATTGCTGGGTCAATGGAATTTCTATTTCTAGGTCCTTGAGGAATCGCCACACTGTCTTCCACAATGGTTGAACTAATTTACACTCCCACCAATAGTGTAAAAGTGTTCCTATTTCTCCACATCCTCTTCAGCATCTGTTGTTTCCCGATTTTTTAATGATCGCCATTCTAACTGGCATGAGATGGTATCTCAATGTAGTTTTGATTTGCATTTCTCTAATGACCAGTAATGATGAGGATTTTTTCATATGTTTGTTGGCCTAATATATGTCTTCTTTTGAAAACTGTCTGCTCATATCCATTACCCACTTTTGAATGGGTTTGTTTGTTTTTTTTTCTTGTAAATCTGCTTTAGTTCTTTGTAGATTCTGGATATTAGCCCTTTGTCAGATGGATAGATGGCTAAAAATTTTTCCCATTCTATTGGTTGCCAGTTCACTCTCATGATCATTTCTTTTGCTGTACAGAAGCTCTGGAGTTTAATTAGATCCCATTTGTCTATTTTGGCTTTTGTTGCCAATGCTTTTGGTGTTTTAGTCATGAAGTCCTTGCCTATGCCTATGTCCTGACTGGTTAAGCCTAGGTTTTCTTCTAGCGTTTTTTATGGTGTTAGGTCTTATGTTTAAGTCTTTAATCCATCTGGAATTAATTTTAGTGTAAGATGTCAGGAAGGGGTTCAGTTTCTGCTTTCTGCACATCGCTAGCCAATTTTCCCAACACCATTTATTAAACAGGGAATCCTTTCCCCATTGCTTGTTTTTGTGAAGTTTGTCAAAGATCAGATGGTTATAGATGTGTGGCATTGCCTCCGAGGCCTCTGTTCTGTTCCATTGATCTATATCTCTGTTTTGGTACCGGTACTGTGCTGTTTTGATTACTGTAGACTTGTAGTGTAGTTTGAAGTCAGGTATTGTGATGCCTCCAGCTTTGTTCTTTTTACTTAGGATTGTCTTGGCTATGCAGGCTCTCTTCTGGTTCCATATGAAGTTTAAGGTGTTTTTTCCAGTTCTGTGAAGAGGGTCATAGGTAGCTTGATGAGGAGAGTGTTGAATCTATAAGTTACTTTGGGTGGTATGGCCATTTTCACAATATTAGTTCTTCCTAACCATGAGCATAGAATGTTTTTCCGTTGTTCGTGTCCTCTCTTATTTCCTTGAGCAGTGGTTTGTAGTTCTCCTTGAAGAGGTCCTTTACATCCTTTGTCAGTTGTATTCCTAGGTATTTTATTCTCTTTGTAGCAATTGTGAATGGCAGCTCACTCTTGATTTGGCTCCCTTTTAGTCTGTTATTGGTGTATAGGAATGCTTGTGATTTCTGCACATCAATTTTGTATCCTGAGACTTTGCTGAAGTTGCTTATCAGTTTAAGGAGATTTTGGGCTGAGATGATGGGGTCTTCTAAATATACAATCATGTCATCTGCAAATAGCGACAATTTGACTTCCTCCTTTCCTAACTGAATACACTTTATTTCTTTTTCTTGCCTGATTGCTCTGGCTAGAACTTCCAGTACTATATTGAATAGGAGTGGTGAGAGAGGGCATTCTTGTCTAGTGCCAGATTTCAGAGGGAATGCTTCCAGTTTTTGCCCATTCAGTATGGTATTGGCTGTGGGTTTGTCATAAATAGCTTTTATTATTTTGAGATACATTCCATCGATACCTAGTTTATTGCGAGTTTTTAGCGTAAAGAGCTGTTGAATTTCGTCGAAGGCCTTCTCTGCATCTATTGAGATAATTGTGTGGCTTTTGTCTTTGGTTCTGTTTATGTGGTGAATTACATTTATAGACTCGTGTATGTTGAACCAGCCTTGCATCCCCGGGATGAATCCTACTTGATCATGGTGGATAAGCTTTTTGATGTGCTGTTGCAATTTGTTTGCCAGTATTTTATTGAAGATTTTTGCATCTATGTTCATCATGGATATTGGCCAGAAGTTTTCTTTTTTGTTCAGGCTCTGCTGGGTTTTGGTATCATGATGATGTTGGTCTCATAAAATGATTTGGGAAGGATTCCCTCTTTTTGTATTGTTTGGAATAGTTTCAGAAGGAATGGTACCAGCTCCTCTTTGTATGTCTGGTAGAATTCGGCTGTGAACCCATCTGGACCTGGGCTTTCTTTGGTTAGTAGGCTATTAATTGCTGCCTCAACTTCAGCCCTTGTTATTGGTCTATTCAGGGTTTCAACTTCTTCCTGGTTTGGGCTTGGGAGGGTCCAAGTGTCTAGGAATTTGTTCATTTCTTCCAGGTTTACTGGTTTATATGCATAGAGTTGTTTGTAGTAATCTCTGATGGTAGTTTGTATTTCTGTGGTATCTGTGGTGATATTCCCTTTATTGTTTTTTTATTGCATCTATTTGATTCTTCTCTCTTTTCTTTTTCATTAATCTGGCTAGTGGTCTGTCTATTTTGTTGATCTTTTCAAAAAACCAGCTCCCGGATTTATTGATTTTTTTGAAGAGATTTTTGTGTCTCTATCTCATTCAGTTCTGCTCTGATCTTAGTTATTTCTTGTCTTCTGCTAGCTTTTGAGTTTTTTTGATCTTGCTCCTCTAACTCTTTCAATTTTGATGATAGGGTGTCGATTTTACATCTTTCTTTGGTTCTCATGTGCACATTTATTGGTATAAATTTCCCTCTAAACACTGCCTTAAATGTGTCCCAGAGATTCTAGTTTGATGTGTCTTCGTTCTCGTTGGTTTTGAAGAACATCTTTATTTCTGCCTTCATTTCATCGTTTATCTAGTCAACATTCAAGAACCATTTGTTCAGTTTCCATGAAGTTGTGTGGTTCTGAGTGAGTTTCTTAATCCTGAGTTCTAATTTGATTGCACTGTGGTCTGAGAGACTGTTTGTTATGATTTCTGTTCTTCTGCATATGCTGAGGGGTGATTTACTTCCAATTATGTGGTCAATTTTAGAGTAAGTGCGATGTGGTGCAGAGAAGAATGTATGTTCTGTGGATTTGGGGTGGAGAGTTCTGTAGATGTCTATTGGGTTTGCTTGGTCCAGGTCTGAGTTCAAGTCCTGGATATCCTTGTTAATTTTCTGTCTCATTGATCTAATATTGACAGTGGTGTGTTAAAGTCTCCCGTTATTATTGTGTGGGAGTCTGAGCCTCTTTGTAGGTCATTTTGAACTTGCTTTATGTATCTGGGTGCTCCTTTATTGGGTGAGTATATATTTAGAACTGTTAGCTCTTCTTGTTGCATTGATCCTTTTACCATTATGTAATGCCCTTCTTTGTCACTTTTAATATTTGTTGGTTTAAAGTCTCTTTTATCAGAGACTAGGATTGCAACTCCTGCTTTTTTTTTTTTGCTCTCCATTTGCTTGGTAAGTCTTCCCCCATCCCTTTATTTTAAGCCTATGTGTGTCCTTGCACATGAGATGGGTTTCCTGGATACGGCACACACATGGATTTTGACTTTTTATCCAATTTGCCAGTCTGTGTCTTTTGATTGGGGCATTTAGCCCATTTACATTTAAGGTTAACATTGTTATGTGTGAATTTGATCCTACCATTTTGATGCTAGCTGGTTGTTTTGCCTGTTAGTTGATGCAGTTTCTTCATTGTGTCGATGCTCTTTACCATTTGGTACATTTTTGGAGTGGCTGGTACTGGTTGTTCCCTTCTATGTTTAGTGCTTCTTTCAGGAGCTCTTGTAAGGCAGGCCTGGTGGTGATGAAATCTCTCAGCAATTGCTTGTTCGTAAAGTATTTTATTTCTCTTTCACTTATTAAGCTTAGTTTGGCTGGATATGCAATTCTAGGTTGAAAGTTCTTTTCTTTAAGGATGTTGAATATTGGTCCCTACTCTCTTCTGGCTTGTAGGGTTTCTATTGAGAGATCTGTTGTGAGTCTGATGGTCTTCCCTTTGTGGGTAACCCAACCTTTTTCTCTGGCTGCCATTAGCATTTTCTCCTTGATTTCAACCCTGGTGAATCTGATGATTATGTGCTTTGGGGTTTCTCTTCTTGAGGAATATCTTTGTGATGTTCTCTGTATTCCCTGGAGTTGAATGTTGGTTTGTCTTGCTAAATTAGGGATGTTCTCCTGGATAATATCCTGAAGAGTGTTTTCCAGCTTGGATTTGTTCTCTCTGTCACATTCAGGTAAACCTATCAAACGTAGATTAGGTCTTTTCACATAATCCCATATTTCTTGGAGGCTTTGTTCATTTCTTTTCACTCTTTTTCTCTAATCTTGCCTTCTCATTTTATCTCATTGAGTTGATCTTCAATCTCTGATACCCTTTCTTCTGCTTGTTAAATTTGGCTATTAAAACTTACTTATGCTTCGCAAAGTTCTCGTGTTGTGTTTTTCAGCTCCATCAAGTTATTTATATTCTTCTCTAAGCTGTTTATTCTCGTTAGCATTTCATTAAACTTTTTTCAAGTTCTTAGTTTCTTTGCATTGGGTTAGAACATGTTCTTTTAGCTCAGAGAAGTTTTTATTACTCATCTTCTGAAGCCTGTTTCTGACAATTCATCAGACTCATCCTCCATCCAGCCTTGTTCCCTTGCTGGTGAGGAGTTGTGACCCCTTGGAGGAGAAGAGGTGTTCTGGTTTTGTATGTTTTCATCCTTTTTGTGCTGGTTTCTTCCCATCTTTGTGGATTTATCTACCTGTGGTCTTTGTAGTTGGTGACTTTTGAATGGGGTCTCTGAGTGGACGTTCTTTTTGTTGATGTTCAAGTTATTTCTTTCTGTTTTTTAATTTTCCTTCTAACAGTCAGGGCGCTCTGTTGAGGACTGCTGGAGGTCCACTGCAGACCTTGCTTGCCTGGGGATCACCTGCAGCAGCTGCAGAACTGTAAGGGTTGCTGCCAGTTTCTTCTTCTGTTATCTTCATCCCAGAAGGATACCCTCCAGGTGTCAGCCTTAGCTCTCCTTTATGAGGCATCTCTTTGGATATACAGGGGTTGGGGAGCTGCTTGAGGAGACAGTCTGTCCCTTATAGGAGCTCAAGTGCTGAGCTGTGAGCTCTGTTGTTCTGTTCAGAGCTGTTGGGCAGGTACATTTAAGTCTGCTGCAGCAGAACTCATAACCGCCTTTTTTCCCCAGGTGCTCTATCCTGGGAAAGTGGGGCTTTATTTATAAGTTCCTGACATGCTGCTGCCTTTTTTCATAGCTGCCCTGCCCAGCAAGGAGGTAGCCCTGTCACAGTCTGCCAGCAGAGGTGTTGCTAAGCTACTGTGGGCTCTGCCCAGCTGCTGTGTGAACTTCCTTGCGGTTTTGTTTACAGAGGTACAGTTAGAACTGCCTCGGTAATGGCGGACTGCCTCGGTAGTGGTGGACTGCCTCGGTAATGGCGGACACTCTTCCTCCCACAGAGCTGGACCATCCTGGGTCCAGCTGTGCTTGCTGCGAAATTCTCAATCCAGAGCATTTCTAATTGCTGGTGTTTGTGGGGTGGGAACTGCTGAGCCAGGTCACCTGGCTCCCTGTTTCAGCCCTGTTTTTTTCAGTTGAATGGGTGACTCTGTCTCCCAGGCATTCCCAGCACCAGTTGAAATGGCTGCCCAGATTTGTGTGAGTTTTTTGAGGAGACCTGCTGTGCTGGCCGTGCTGTTAGCTCATGGTGCTTTTCAGCCCAGGAATCTCCTGGTCTGTGGGCAGTAAAAACTCGTTTGGAAATGCGATGATCACTCACTCTCTGCCTTGTTCTCATTGGGAACTGCACTCCAGAGCTCTTCCTATTCAGCCATCTTGGATCCCCCACCGTGCAATATTTTTAAGGGATTTTAAAATATTGTATTTGAACTTCTGCCAGACCTGGGAAAGATAACAGGTTGTAGTAACCATATCCATTGTAATCAAGAATGAGATCTCCGAGAATAGTGTTTTCTTCATTGCAGGCCGATGGCCAGCCTCTATCCAGACAGCTCCTCATTGCCAATGAAGAGCCAGTTTCATGACCCTAAGGATAGGAAAACCAGGTCTCACAACTACCAGGCAAGGCATCATGGACAGGGTGGAATAACTTCTTACTGATTTACAGCATCAAAGTGATGGGATAACATTTCAGGGAAGTGAGGAAAGCTGCCGTGTTATGGACTTGGTTCTGGTTCTGGTTATGGATGGGAAAATTGGCTCTGTCCAGTTTATGACCCAGTCACATTTCAAAGGCTCAGGCACCTGACTTGAATTAGATTTAAAGTTCCTTTTGTATGAGTGAAACATGGCCTCTTTTTGTTTTGGTTTTGTTTGTTTAAAGAAGGAGGCTGTACTTCATGCACCCAGGTATAAGAGATTCATGGATAATAAATATGTGGTAGCATTTGAACTTACAAGGAAGTTCAAAATAAGTTTTTTCCCCCTAAAGTATTGTTAAATGACTAGTTGTGTGATGTTAGGTAAGTCTCCTGATGTTTTGGGACAGTAATGTCCTTATCTGTAATACAGTAGGGCAGGACATATGATCACTAAGGTCAATTTCTGCCCTTCTATTCTTTTGATATGATACCAATTAACCCTTATAGAATATAATAATAATCTTTGTCTTATATATCTCATGTTTTGCTAATGGGGATCAAATGCAATAATGTTTCTGAAAGCTTTTGGTAAACTAAAACACTTTGCCTATCCAAAACTTTTATTATTACTATTCTCTGTAAGTTTAGTGAGATATGTTTTCTGTCCCTAAAATATTTTTAGAAAAATATATAACTCTAACGAAGAGCAATTGTGACAATCCTAATACATCAACTACTTGGATAATTGTCATTTAAACTTCTTAAAGGCTTCAGGGGTGACTTGCTCAGCTTTAAATGACATCACCAGAAACTGGTTACTCTCCTTTCTTCCGGTCAGCTTCTTCCATATCAGTTCTATTCTAATGGTTTTTGTAGTCATAAGATGTCTGCCAGCAGCTTCCAAGGCTACATCCTTTCAAGTTTGAATACAAAAAGAATTAGCAGAGCCTCTGTCCCTGCTGTATTAGCAAACATCCTGCAATTAGATACAAACCTCCTGCAATGTATGTGACCTAGAGAAATGCAATACGTGTATTGGCTTAGACCTGGGCATGAGTGCTATCTGAAAGCTAGGTAGATCCCTGTCCAGCCCTCTGGGATGAGGGGTGAATAAGGAGTGGATCCCCCAACAAAAACTGGTCCATTGAGAGAGTCACTGCTGAAGAGGTAGGCTACATGTATACATTTCATAAGAGAAATGTGAGCATTAACTTTTGCCATAGCTGCTGGATAACCCCTCCAATTGCCAGAAAGGCATGTCATTTTTACTGTGTAAATGAGCCAGCTGTTGGGAGACTTTTGTTAGTAGAAAGCTCTGAATTTGCAGAGTAGAGCCAAATCTCCCTCAAGAGCCCATGCAGTCTGCTGTGTTTATTTTGTCCTTGCTTTCAGGTAAGGCAGGCTGGAACAGATCAGCCATGCCATTAGCAGCCATGAGAAGTGCTATATCATTCACAAGCTCTGGTATGGACAATTTCCGGGCACCACGTTTTCTGGGACATCTCAGTGTGGCATCACTCTCGCACAGTTCAGGGAGGAAAACTCAGTCTACCCTCTAAGAGCAAATTAAACACAACTTTGTGGGTTTGGTGGTTAGCTGCCAACAAGAAGACTGATCTTTGAATTAATAGTTCATGACAGGAGGACTCCAGAGTTCTTAGCAGAAAGCAATGTTTCCAATACTAATGCTCCTTATGGCCGGCAAGGCACATATGCTAAGTGGTCCGTGTTTATTGGTAGTATTTGCATAAAGGATTAGCTCTTTTATTTTATTCAGTGCCAAAATTTCTGAAGATGAAGGAGATGGTGGATCCTCAGCACGAATATGGTAATGTGGCTGGTGCCACTACAAGCCCTGTAAACAGTGTGACTGTGGAGGCTGTACCATCAACGTGACAGGTTTTCACATGAGATTACACTGCTATGAATATGAATTTTCCTCTGTGGCTTATGAGAACTGAATCTTACAATGGAAGCTCTGCTACAAAACGATTTGGTTAAGCTGTCAGATTACTAAATAAATATTCTCTTACAATTTGTTTATACCTCTACTGAGCACAACATTTCAATAAAGAAGGATAATTTTAGCTGCCTGAAGGAAGATGGGAAAGAGATTACAGAGTCTCTGTTGGTGGCTGACCTTTATCTCATTTCAGGGATTTTATTTTTCTAAGCATTGAGAGCAAATAGGAAGAAAGTTGCTTCTAAAGATTCTGAAGAAAACCCCACATCTGTTAAAATAACTAAATGAGCCCCTGTTCACCAAATCAGGGACTTTCCCACATTAATTTGTAATGGGAAATAGGAATCAAGGTCTGCAATGGCAAAACAATTTTGCCTTTTTCTTACTTTCACTGTGATGCCTTGTGATTTAATATGACTCTAAACGAGTCCCTTGCGTGAAGGCAGGGTTCAAGAATGGGAAGGAATGAAAACTCCTAAGGTCTGGGGTTCACATTTTGTCCCTTGCAAACTGTTTGCCTGCCTAAATATTTTGGGTCTTTTGTTTTCTGTGATTGCTAAATTCTGTCCCAGAGTATTTGTTACCAGAACAAAAAATGTGGTTAACAATGAAGTGCCAAAAGCAACTGCTGCCGCTGATTCTGATGCTCCCAATAGGCAGAACCAGCTGTTCTCCATAAGGGATTCATCTGGGGCCATGTTTAAACTCCTGTCTACAAAACGGTGGGAAGGAATCGGCTGAAGCCTGCCAACGTAGCGTTTATTTATTCATGATGGGATTGGCAGACGTATCGAAGGCAAGTTTTTCCTCGAAAAGTTGTAGAGAGTCAATTATTTGCCGCTTGGCAAAGGCAGGTGGGCAAGTGTCATGGTTAAGTGTTCAGATGCCAGGAGCAGATGGATCTACTCAAGCCACCTACTGGCTGTGTGATCTTAGGCAAATGACTCAATCTCTCTGATACCTGATTTGTCATCTCTAACATGAGGACAATACTAGTTTCTAATGTAATATTGTCTTGAGAATTAAATAAGGTAATGGGCATAAAATTCTTAGTATAATTTCAGGCCCATTTCAAGTGCTAGATAAATGTTTATTACTATTATTATTACCTAATTTACCTTAAATATTAGATCTTGCCTGCTAATTGAAGACTATAAAGGCAGAAAATAAACTATAATAATACTGGAAGATGCTTGCTTTCATGTTTTCAGAGATGAAGATAACCAACATGTTCTACTTAAAATATAAGATATTAAGAATCTAAGGTTTCCATTTCAAAAGTCAATTAGAAGTGGTAAGAAATTTTAATTTGGGAGGTAGCATAAGGCTAATTCTAGGATTACCCTAATGAACATATTGTTATTTATTTACCTTTATTTTGAATGTGATGTTGCAGAAAGAGCTTTGAGAAAATGCTGGACAAGCTGTGATGATAAAGTATTAAGTATAAAAATTTTCCAAACATCACACACACACACACACACACACACACAGAATCTGAAGAAGAACTGAATTTTCTGTCTGCTCAGAACAGCTACCTCTTTGTGCTATCCCTAAACTTACTGAAATGTTTCCCTTCATGGTGGTGCATTTGAAAAGGGGATTAAAAAACATGTAATTTTTGTCTTCATGAACACGACAGCACCAGTCATATATCGGGGGCCACAGGGAGGGGCCAGGGGCGTTTGTGGCTGGGATGAAATCCTGAAGGCCCCAATTCCTGCTGAGCATCCATCAGTGCCAAAGGCCCATGGAGAAGGCGAGGAGAGAAAAAGCATAGGGCAGCTGCTGCCATCCACATGTTCATTTTGCCTGGCAGAAGGGTTGACCAGAAAGCCTTTCCTCCAAATGGTGTGGAGCAAGTAAAAAGCAAATTACAAATACGCGCACTTTTGAAAATTACCATGTGGGCACAAAACGAAAAAGATTCCCCTTGCTCTTATTTTAAGAGAAAAATATTCTTCACATGTTCTTTCTGTAAGAAAGATAAGTAAGAAATATTAAGTACGGAATATAGGTGGTGAGACAAAAATTATTATTTTTGCCTTAGCCAATGACCTTTGAGAAACTGAAATTTCCTTTGAGGGAAGTAAAATGGAAAAATAAGTAAAAACTAAAGCTACCTTCTGGCTTGCTTTGTTACCCTACACATTGGATGCAACTGACAGGGTGGCCGCCGCAGGACGATTCATAGGCCTTCATTGTCGAGTCATGGTCTCAGGTGGTGCATTGCAGGTCGCCGCAGCTTTGGCCTGCAAATGGACTGAGAAGGCCATTGAACAGTGTGGTGCGTTGCTAATTAGCGGCAAATTTGGCCAGTTTCTGCATGTGAGGAAGCTTGAGCGGAATATGGCCCCATCTGCTCTGAAAATAATAACCACATTTTAAGCAAAGGCTTTTCTTTCACAGGGAACTCCTATCTACAATAATTTTAGTTTTAGTCATTGCATTTTTTGTTTGTTTGTTTGTTTAATGCACAAAGAATGTTTCTCCAGGATGTTGTTGTCGTGGGACAGGCTAACAGGCCCCCTAAATTTGAGGAGGTGTTCTTCATTTCTTTTGTTGCTTTCATTGAGCTAATTCTCCCTCAACTTCTGAACCCTGTAGAAGACATGAAAACTGGATTTAAACTTAGCTCTGCAAGGTAAAGTGGCTTCCCTTTATTTCATCTTCCTCTGTTCATTTTTTACTGCTGTGCAAAAGCCATGTCTCCAAAAGTTGATTTACTGGAGGCTGACTTTTCCTGGAAAAAAACGTCAGAAGACTCTTTCTATTCCTATAATGGTTTCTGAACTGGGAAGCTCATTTCTTCTTGTTTCTATGTGTGCTTATGTATTTTTTAGTCAGGCGGTAATTGCTCATTTGTTTCCTAATTTGCACATATTTACCTGGGTTTTAAAACCAGAAAAAAAGTAAATAAAATAAAACAAGTACCAAGAAAAACTCCAAAACAGGGTATGACTTTTCTCAGATCCCATGTATGGATTCCAAAAATAAGTAAGTAAGCAAAGGTACAGAACTTTTGCATTTTTCCTCCCTCTCCTAAAGACCTGACCAGAGAAGGGTCCCCTCCCTTTTTTTTTGTCTCATCTAATATCTTCCTGTATTTTCTTACTTTCTTTCCTTCTCTCTCTCTTTTTCTTTCTTTCTTTCTTTTTTCTTTTTTTGAGACAGAGTCTTGCACTGTCACCTGGCTGGAGTGCAATGGCACGATCTTGGCTCACTGCAACCCCTACCTCCCAGCTTCAAGTGATTCCCCTGCATCAGCCTCCCAAGTAGCTGGGATTACAGGTGCCTGCCACCACGCCTGGCTAAGTTTTTTGTATTTTTAATAGAGACGGGGTTTCACTATGTTGGCCAGGCTGGTCTCAAACTCCTGACCTCATGATCTGGCTGCCTCAGCCTCCCAAAGTGCTAGGATTACAGGCATGAGCCACCATACCCAGCCATCTTCCTGCATTTTCTAGGACTTTGCATGACTAACCCTTATTAGCTGGATGGTCCTAATAACTCTCCAAAACTAATTTTCAA
>PVKP010052824.1:0-12253 GCA_004027715.1 Plecturocebus donacophilus | reverse complement strand
TATGTTCTTCTCTAAGTTGTCCATTCTCGTTAACATTTCGTTAAATCTTCTTTCAAGGTTCTTAGTTTCTTTGCATTGGGTTAGAACATGTTCTTTTAGCTCACAGAAGTTTCTTATTATCCACCTTCTGAAGCCTGATTCTGTGAGTTCATCACACTCATCCTCCGACAAGCCTTGTTCTCTTGCTGATGAGGAGCTGCGATCCCCTGTAGGAGGAGAGGCATTCTGATTTCGGGTGTTCTCAGCCTTTTTGCACTGGTTTCTTCCCATTTTTGTGGATTTATCCACCTGTCTTTGTAATTGCCGACTTTCAGATTGGGTATCTGAGTGGACGTCCGGCTTGTTGGTGATGAAGTTTTTTCTGTTTCTTAGTTTTCCTTCAGGGGCGCCCCTTGCCCACAGAGCTGGGCCTTCCCGGGTTCAGCTGTGCTTGTTCTCAGTCCTCAGCACTTCCAATTGCTGTTCTCCTTGTGGGGATGGGACCGGCCGAGCCCGTCTAAAAGGGCATCCAGTCCCGTACACTCCGCACCGAGAAGCGCCGCGCCGGCCAAAAGAGTCGCGCTGGCGACCCGGGTGGCTCCTTCACCAGGAATCTCCCAGACTGTGGGCATCAAAAATTCATCTGCAATTGCGGCATCCACTCGCTCTCTGCGCTTTCACTGGGAGCTACAATCCCGAGCTGCTGCTACACGGCCATCTTGGATCTCTCTCCTCCCGGTGAAGTTTTTCTGTTTCTTAGTTTTCCTTTGGCAGACGCCCCTTCCCCACAGAGCCGGACCTTCCTGGGTTCGCTGTGCTTGCTGTGAAACTCTCAGTCCTCAGCGCTTCCAATTGCTGTTTCCCTTGTGGGGATGGGACCAGCCGAGCCTGTCCATCCCGTATACTCCGCACCGGGAAGCACCGTGCTGGGGCGCTGGCAAAACAGCCGCGCTGGCCAAAAGAGTCGCGCTGGCGACCCGTGTGTCTCCTCTGCCGGGAATCTCCCGGTCTGTGGGCAACAAAAATTCGTCGGAAAGTGCAGCGTCCACTCGTTCTCTGCGCTTTCACTGGGAGCTACATTCCTGAGCTGTTGTTAATCAGCCATCTTGGATCTCTCCGTCAACATTTAATTCTTAATCCTGTTTTTCTCGTTTAACAATACATTATGAATGCTACAGGACAATGGCTATAAATTTAATGTATTCTTTTTCACAAATTCATAAGTGTTTAGAAATATCATTCATAAATAAAAGGAAAATCAATGAGCTAAGTTTTCAACTGAATAAATTGAAAAGAAGCAAAATTTTTAAAAAACAAGGGAAAATAAATTTAAAAATTAATAAATTGATTAAATCTGAGATGAGTGGCAAAATTAATAGAAGACTATAAAACTCTATATACAAACATTTAAAATTCAGGTAAAGTATAATATTTTTAGAAAAACACGAATTACTGAAATGGATCCCAGTAGAGAAAATTGAAATAAATCAATTTCCATGAAGTAAACTGAGAAATGTAACAAAGTGAATAAAACTCATGATATGTCAAGTGCTCAGAAGTCACAAGTGTTATTATAAATGGGGGACAGACACAGCGGCTCACATCTGTAATCCCTGAATTTTGGGAGGCAGAGGCTGGAGGGCAGCTTGAGCCCAGGAGTTTGAGGTTGCATGGAGCAAAGATTGTGTCACTGCACTCCAGTCTGAGTGACAGAGCAAGATCCTGTCTCTGAAAGCAATAAATAAATATAATAATAAAAATGAGAAGATGAGGAATTACATCAGCAAGAGGGCTGACTACAGCTGTCTCACGTTTGCCTCCCCAACAACAATAATAAAAGACAAAGGCAACTAATAAACAGCTAAAATTTGACCAGAGTATTGAAGGGAAAGTGCTGGAGTACAGTTGGGGAGTGGAGACACACCTGTGGTAACTGGAAGTCTAGGAGGCAGGGTAGAGATCTCTGGCTTCTGCAACCCCATCCCCCCATCTAGATACATCTGCCTGGAGTCCAGAGGTATTTTCCATTGCAGGGAAAAAGGTAAACAGAAGATCCCCACCAGCCACTATTGCCACCATAACTATCTATAGTCTACAACAGGAGAATCCTATAGTCCTCACAAGTTCTGGGCCCCGTTTGGAGAATTGCTGGAAACTCATATAGCTGCTTTGGCTCAAATCAGGAGCACAAAATATTCACTTCCCACCCCTATCCTCAGTGAGCAAAGTTGCTGCAGCCCAGTGCAATCTTGAGACCAGAGCCACCTCTGGAGTGTGCCTTCCCATGCGATCAGAAGCCACTCCCCTTCTCCAGCACTGGGGCTCCATCTCCATTCCACGAAGCCCACATGGGTGGCTGAATGCCATAGCCCCAGCTATGTGGATCCTGGACTCAGGATCAGCTATGACTCTGGTCTTGCACAGAAGGAAACCCAGCCCCACTCCTCACCCACCCAATGTACTTCTAACCAGAGGAACAGTCTGGCAGTCCCACCCTGATCAAACTGCTGCAAACCCCCACAAAGTGAGAGAGACACCTGAGCAGTGGTATACCCTCAGGCCAGCAGAAGGGCTACTTGCCAATACTCAGGACCTAAGAAACAGCCCTGAAGCACCCCTTCCCCCACAGATGTGCCCACACATGGGCCTGCACAACAACCCTGTGTCTATAATCAGGGATTAAGAAACAGCCCTGCAGGCCATTCTTGTCAGGGATGCCCAGAGGACTGACAAGCATTGAAAAGCCCATGTCCCAGACCTGAGCAACAGTCCTGTTTCTCAGTAGGCCACACTTGGCAGACACATCCCCAGGCCAGATGAGCAGCCTTGCACCTTAATCCTGGGCCTGAAAAACAGCCCCATTTGGCCCTTCCAGCAAATATGTCCCCAAGCCAGCCAAGAAGCCTCATTCTGGCATTCCAAGCCTAAAAAGCATGGCTGTGGGCTGCCCACAGTATGCATGCCCTTTAGCCAGCTGAATAACCATGTGCCTATGCTCCAGTAATAGCCCTGAGACCCCAACCTCAACCTCACAAGCTAGGCCCTATGTTGGCAAACCTACCATGTACACACACATGCCCCTGATCTGAGAAATAACCCAGTGAGCCTACCCTCAGCAAGGCCATACTACTACTGCTACAAGCTCTCTCAGCCTATCCCACTGAGAAACTCTCAAATGCCATTAATGTGTATTACAGATGAAAAATAAAGGAAAACTACACTACTGCACTCACCTGGAAGCAAAGCCAATGCCTCCTACCAAATAGACACCCCAAGACCCATTCATATGAGTAAGTCTTTCCCTATTAAACCCTCTCCATAAAATTAGAAGAGGAGACTTTTCCAACAGATGCATAGAAATCAGTGCAGGACACCTTTAAAATGAAAAATCAAGGAAACATGACACCTTTAAAATAAAACATTAATTCTCTAGTAATAGACCTCAATCATAACAAAGTACATGAAATGCCAGAAAAATAGTTTAAGATAACAATCTTAATGAAACTCAATAAGATGTAAGAGAATACAGATAAACAGTTCCATGAAATCAGGAAAACAATTCATGATTTGAATGAGAAATTAAACAAAGAGTTTCCATAAAAATAAAATACTAAACAGAAATCCTAGAGCTAAAGAATTCAATGAAATAAAAAAAAAATACAATCAAGGGACTCAACAACAGACTAGGCCAAGCAGAAGAAAAAAATTCTGAACTTGAAGATAAGTCTTTCACAGGAAAATAAAAGAAAAAGAACAAAGAATATAAATGGCCAAAGAAAGCCTTCAGGATTTATGGGACACTATTAAGCAGACAAATGCACTATAAACCAAATAGCCCTAACATGCATTCATAGTATATTTCACCCAACAGCTGCAAAATACACATTATTTTCATCAGCACATGGAACATTCTCCAGGATTGACCACATATTAGGAGACACAGCAAGTCTCAAATGAAAGCTTTTCATCCAAGAACTGGAATAAGACAAAGATGCCCCTTCTCACCATTCTTATTAAACATAGTATAGGTAGTCCTAGCTAAATAAGTTAAAAAAGATAAAGGTATAAAGAGAATCCTTGTTAGAAAGGGAGAAGTTGAATTGTCCCTGTTAGAGATGATATAATTAATGATGTTATGCAAAAACACTTAAAACACATAAAGTTGCATAATACAAAATCAATATACAAAAATCAGTAACATTTCTATACACAAACAACAAACTAGTTGAGAAGTAAATCAACAAAGGAATTCCGTATACAATAGCTATAAAAATTAATACCTCAGAATAAATTTAGCCAAGGAGCTGAAAGACTTCTACAAGGGGAACTATAGAACACTGATGAAAGATATTGAGGAAAGATACAAACAAATAGAAAGACATTCCATGCTCATAAGTCTAAAGAACCAATATTGTTAAAACAGCAATACTACCTAAAACAATACACAGATTCAATGTAATCCCTATCAAAATACAAACATTCTTCACAGAAATAGAAAAATCTTAAAAATTTGTATGGAACCACAAAAACCCCAGAACAGCAGAAAGTCCTGAGCAAAAAGTACAAAGCTAGAGAGATCACACTCCTAGACTTCAAAATATACTACAATACTGTAATAACAAAAACTGCCTGGTACTAGACTAAAGAAAGACAAATAGACCAATGTCAACAAACTGAGAAACCAGAAATTAACACACGTATTTATAGCTAACTGATTTCTGATAAAGGTGACAAAAACACTCATTAGGGAAATGGCAGTTTCTTCCATATGCTCAAGGATGAAACTAGACCCTTATTAGTCACTCTACACAAATATCAGTTCAAAATGAAACAAAGACCTAAATGTAAGACCCAAAACCATAAAACTTCTAGAAGAAAACACAAAGGAAAAGCATTGGAACATTGGTCTGAGAAAAGGCTTTATAAATAAGAAGACCACAAAAGCACAGGCAACAAAAACAAAAAGAACCAAACTTCAAAGTTTCTGCACAGCAAAGAAAATAATCAGCAGGATGAAAAGACAACCTACGGAACTGGAGAAAATATTTGCAAATTACTCATAGAATAGGAGATTAATGTCCAGAATATACAAGAATCAAACATGACAACAGCAAAAAATGGATTAAAATGACTAAATGATCTAAACAAACATTTCTCAAAAGAAGGCATACAAATGGCCAATAAATATATTTTAAAATGCCCAACATCACTAATCATCAGGGAAATGCAAATCGAAACCACAATGAAGGATCATCTCACACCAGTTAGGATGGCTATTATCAAAAAATAACAAATGCTTACAAAGATATGGAGTGCAGGACACTTTTATATAGTGTTGGTGGGAATGCAGCTTAGTACAGCTTTTATGGAAAACCATATGAGAGTTCCTCAAAAAAAAAAAAAATGCTACTGATAGAACCATCATGTGATCCAGCAATCCCAGTACTGGGCATTTATCCAGACGAAAGGAATCAATATATTGAAGAGACATCTGCATACCATGTTTATGGCAGCACTGTTCAAAATAACCAAGATACGGAATCAACCGAGGTGCCCAACAACAGATGAGTGGGGAAAGAAACTATGGTATACATACACAGCAAAATTCTGTTCAGCTATTAAACAAATAAAATACTGTCATTGATGGCAACATGGTTGGCATGATGATAAGTGAAATAAACCAGGAATGAGAAGTTAAACACTGCATGTTCTCACTCATATGTGGAAACTAAAAAAAAGTTATTTTCATAGATGTAAAAAGTAGAACAGCACTGGAAAGGGTAGGGGAAAGGAGGATAGAAAGAGATATATTAAACGATACAAAAATTACAGCTAGATAGAATGCATAAATTATAGTGTTCTACGCTACAGTAGGATGACTATAACTAATAGTCATCCTAATAAATAATAAATAATATATTTATTTAATATACAGTTTCAAATAGCTCAAAGAAGGATACTTAATTGTTTCCAATACAAAGAAATAATAAATGTTTGGGATTACGGATATGCTCATTACCCCGATCTGATCCCTATACGTTTTATGTATCAAAACATCATTAATTACATCATGAATATGTACAATTATTGTTTGCCAATTAAAAAATTAAATTACAATAAAATGAAATAAATAGGAAGATGAGATTCATATAAACAGATAAATTACCAAGGATCCCAGATTCTAGCATTTGAGGTTTTTTGGGTTGTGTGATGACCATTGACATGGAAAAAGGCATTTCTAATCCTAAGTATGTGTTTAGATGGAAAGGCAACAGAGAAAAATATTCTCTCCTGTTCTCAATCATCTACGCCAATTCTATTAGATAGACTGAAAAAAGTATCTGACCAGCTGTCAGCCCCACATTGCAAAAAGAACCCTAGGCAGCTCCTCATATTGGTGATGTTTTGTCCCATGTGATCTTCCCATTGCTGATGGAACCAAGAATGGATCCTTTACCTGAGTAAAGGATAGAGAGCATATAATCTGATCAATAGCCAACAAAATTTTATCAGCCAATCACAAACCCTTTGAACATTTTACTAGTAGTAAATGTAAAAATAGTTATTCAGTGAATCATAGAAGCTGCAGCAGATAAAGCATAGCCAAGTCATGTTAATAGCTGTTTCATATTAATACTGTAGAAATATATATATTTTTTAAATCCACAAACTCAGTTGCTTGGTGGCAACATGATAATCCATCTACAGTGGCTCTGGATCTGAATAGCCTTTGAGTAGCCATCCCCCACAAGCCTGGGTTAACTAGAATTCTTATTCTTCTAATGAGGTCCAGTGGATTGCCTTCCTTCATCTCCCACTAGGCTTAACTGCATGGTTGGAATTCCTGGCCTCTTCATTTCCATTCACATTGGACAACATATTTTTTTCATTTAGTTGAGAAAGCTCTGTTCTAAGCTCTAGCCTAAGAAGCAACCCATCCTCAGAAAACATTTTGAATTCCTGTTGGTGGAATAAATGAAGTTTTGATTTAGCATTTTTGAAAGATTAAAGGAATTGGTCTTTTCTAAGGTTGTGAGGAAATTTATTAATGGCATTCAAGAAGATGATGATAGATTCTTACATAGGTGATACTGACCAGCTGTTCTTCATCTCTACAGAGAGCAGAACAAAGAAAATGGTGTTAAATTGAAAAATTAAGGATTGTGTCAATTTAATAAATCACCCAGTACTTATTCTTTCATCTCCCACTCCCTGTCCCAGTTGCTAACCTTTTTCAGCTAAGTGTTCATTACTAGGCATTTCATTTTCAATTCCATTTATTCCTAAATAGGAGGATTTGGGCAGCCCAGTTCTTTGATTTATGGAAGTACAGCATACTGCACAAGTCCTCTTCAAATCTACTTCCATGATGAAACATTGCCTGTCAGAAGCACTATGCTGAGCACCAGAATGAGGACAAATGCTGACACACTTTTCAATTCTGATCACAGTGAGCCTCTGATGCCAACCACACAGAGGCATACAATTCCTCACTGTCGTGTTGTCTGTTTCCTTCCAAGCATACATATGGTCATGGGACACTTTGCTATCAGTTCTAGGGCAGCCCTGACAGCTAGAATTTTTAATAGTATAAGGAGGCATTAATTCTTTGAAATTAACTAATGGAAGCAAACAGGCTTAACAGAGTCTAGGGGCCAAGAAACAAACAGAGGAGATAGGGAACCTGGCCATAGAAAATCGATAGTACTTACCAGGAATAGTAACACTGACAATAGTTAAGATATGTCAGTGACCTCAACTACAGTTATGTTGAAGACTTTAATGCTCACTTCCCTAATACCTGCTCCTACATACTCCCACAGCAGCCTTCTTTTGGGACTGGGGAGAGCTGTGGTCTGCTAATATCCCCAGTGCAACCAAACAAAAAGCCCAAAGTGTGTTCCACCCAGAAGAACCAAATAGCACAATAAACATTTAAAGGTGCACACTGGAATTTTTTAAATGGGTTTCTACAGAAAGAAAATTGCATGGAATATTCCATTACTAAAGCATGAGAACAAATGCTAACCCATTTCATAATGACTTTACACCACACCAAAGTACAGAAAAGCTGCTTACATGAAGCTTCTAAGTTTCTCAGTTTAATTATTCTCATAGGATAAAAACTACTCTCAATGAAGAGATATTAATCTTCCAGTGGCCTGGACATCAATAACCGCCCACACATTATTAAAAACAAAAAAAATATATGTTTATGTTTTTACGAACACCATCAGCATCCCAGTATCACCCAGTTCATTTGGCTTTGATTTTGTCATTTCCTCAGACTGTGAAAAGCAAAATAGTGATATGGATTTATGGCTCTGACACTACTATTTTCAGTAAATAAGCACACTCCACGAAGACACAAACACAGAAGGAGAAAGAGTCAATGTGAGGGGGGCAGCTCTCTTTACAGTATTTAAATTCTACTAGAATTTAACTACTAAGTAGCTTAACTATTACTTAGTAGTTTAATTTGTAAACTACTAAGCTTACAACACCGCAAGCTTAATAGTTTAACATTGATTTTTAAACGTGAGAGCATCAGAATGAAAAACCACAAAGAAAGCCTTAGCCCGTAGACTCTAAGTACATCTTTCTCTTACCATGTTTAGCTACTTAATTCAAAATGAATATGATCAAGCAATTTAACATTTTTATTATTTAAACCTATATCCATTTCCTTATATATATGAAATAATTTTTTACATAAATATATATGTGTGTGTGTATATATATACACACATATATGCACATATATAAAAAACATTATTGCTTCATTTTGACTTTTTAAATCAACATTTGATTCCATCCTCTACTACAGAACCATATATGCAAGATATCTGAGTAAAGGATGGGGTTAAATATTGACTTACAAAGTCAAAACAAAGTAAGAAGTCTGATTCTAGA
This sequence comes from Plecturocebus donacophilus, assembly GCA_004027715.1. Lineage (NCBI taxonomy): Eukaryota > Metazoa > Chordata > Mammalia > Primates > Pitheciidae > Plecturocebus > Plecturocebus donacophilus. Next base: position 3,361 of record PVKP010052824.1, on the reverse strand, counting down.
AAACACAGATATCTCACATTTATTGCCTATTATAGTAAATGCTAGTGGGAAAATCAAAATATATGAAAGATAGTTCTGAGCCTTTAAGCTCTGAAATTTAGGTAAAAGACAAACTGGGTATACAACCTGTGGTTAATTTGAAATATGCCATGCTGAGAACTGAACAGTACCTGCACATTACATGCCCATCTCACTCTGAAACTGCTCGACAGCCTTAGTGGAACATTCTGGTCCAACTTTCCCATATTTTAAAATTATCAGATAAATGTTTTAGGACTTACATAAGAATTGTCCATGTTTTCTGGGCCATGAAACTGACATTGTCTTCAAGAGCTCATAAATTATTCCTCAGAGCCTTTAAAAGTGACAGGTTGTAAATTTGCTTACTTTGTCCTACACTTACCTCCAGCCTCATGGCCACATTTTCAATTCGGCAAATTATCTTTTGCCAGCCATTAGAGTTGACAGGTAGGCAAAGGGGATGAGATGCTCTGGCTGCCTAATTATCCCAGTGACCTAACTGTTAAAACTCTGGAGTCTGATAAGAGAGAATATAAATGCAAGACATTCTCCTTGCTTATGTGGAGGAATGTCATTATATCCTCTAGAAGTATACTTAATGAGATAGTTTAAATACTTTTGAAAGAAAGGGGCTTGATTACTAAAATGGTTGACATAGTTAAGAGAACATTTATTGTGGTTTTATATGTCTAAAATGCACTTGTCGTACATAAGAATGGAAATCTACTGACTGATAAAGTCTTTAAAAATGAAGATTCTATCATCTACTTAAAATCCCTTGGAGGATACTGAGTGTTCCACATGATAACTATTATAATTATAAGCATTTGTCAAGATGGTTTAAAACACTCTTATCACAAAAAGCTTGATTATAACAGTGGGCTGAGGTGGTTAGCAGCCCTTTCATAGTGCTTGTGGGTAACAGCCTACATAATGCATTTATGAAATGGAAGAATGGTTTTTGTGTTAAATGCTAGAAGTCTAAAAAAGCTTCATTTGCGATTTAAGCACTCTGAGGAAGGATAGAGAAAGCTTAGCATAGGCTTTGAAGCAAAGGCTGACTCTTCATGATTAGGGTCTCACTGGATTCATAATATAACTGGGCATTGAAAAAGGTAGTGGTGGGCTGGGTGAGGTGGCTCATACCTGTAATCCTAGCACTTTGGAAGGCTGAGGCAAGTGGATTGTCTGAGCCCAGGAGTTTGAGACCAGCCTGGGCAACATGGTGAAACCCTATCTCTACTAAAATACAAAAAAATTAGCTGGGCCTAGTGGCATGTGCCTGTAGTCCCAGCTGCTCGGGAAGCTGAGACAGGAGAATTGCTAGAAACCAGGAGGTAGAGGTGGCAGTGAGCCAAGATAGCACCACTGTACTCCAGTCTGGGTGATAGAGGGAGACTCTGTCTCTAAAAAAAAAGAAAAGAAAAATGTAGTGATGGAGTTTAACATTGTTCTCAATGACTGACACCACAGATTTTGAGGAGTTCGAGAACAGATCAACATGTCTGGGTGTCATTTCCATCAAAATGTGATGCAGTAGTGAAGTGTAATTAATTACATTTTAAATAGTTTCATATTCTCTTTAATCTTCAGTGATTCAATAAACTAAATGAGCTTCTAGGCCAAGTTTCAAGTTCAATTGTTACAATCACTTCAGAAGATCCTTTCATCTATTTTAATTCAATTCTAAATCACAATTAAAACTCCTTGGAATCTAATGAGAGTTTCCTGGAACAGTTGTACTGGAGCAGTACCACTGGATTTAACCAACAGCCATTTTATTTAAACTTCCAGAGAGAGATCCAAGATGGCCGATTAGCAACAGCTCAGGAATGTAGCTCCCAGTGAAAGCGCAGAGAACGAGTGGACGCCACACTTTCGGACGAATTTTTGTTGCCCACAGACCGGAAGATTCCCGGCAGAGGAGCCACACGGGTCGCCAGCGTGACTCTTTTGGCCGGTGCGGCCGTTTTGCCGGTGCCCCAGCGCGGCGCTTCCCGGAGCAGAGTATAAGGGACGGACAGGCTCGGCTGGTCCCATCCCCACAAGGAAAACAGCAACTGGAAGCGCTGAGGACTGAGAGTTTCACAGCAAGCACAGTGAACCCAGGAAGGTCCGGCTCTGTGGGGAACGGGCATCCGCCAAAGGAAAATTAAGAAACCGAAAAAACTTCATCACCGGGCGGAGAGAGATCCAAGACGGCCACGTAGCAGCAGCTCAGGATTGTAGCTCCCAGTGAAAGTGCAGAGAGTGAGTGGATGCTGCAATTGCAGATGAATTTTTGATGCCCACAGACTGGGAGATTCCTGGCGAAGGAGCCACACGGGTGGCCAGCGCGATTCTTTTGGCTGGTGCGGCGCTTCTCGGTGCGGAGTGTACGGGACTGGATGCCCTTTTAGACGGGCTCGGCTGGTCCCATCCCCACAAGGAGAACAGCAATTGGAAGCACTGAGGAGAGAGCGAGCACAGCTGAAGAGAGTGGGGGCCAACATTCAACATCCTTAAAGAATAGAACTTTCAACCTAGAATTTCATATCCGGCCAAACTAAGCTTCATAAGCGAAGGAAAAATAAAATTTTTTGCGGATAAACAAGTACTCAGAGATTACATCACCACCAGGTCTCCTTTACAAGAGCTTCTGAAAGAAGCACTACACATGGACGGGAACAACCAGTATCAGCCATTCCAAAAACATACCAAAAGGTAAAAAGCATCACCATAATGAAGAATCTACATCAACTAATGGGGAAAACAGCCAGTTAGCATTACCAGAAGCTGTGATTTTTGTCTCTGATAAAACAGACTTTAAAACAACAAAGAACACAAGAAACAAAGAGGGACATTACATGGTGGTGAAAGGATCAATGCAACAAGAAGAGCTAACGATCCTAAATATATACGCACCCATTACAGGAGCACCCAGATACATAGGGAAAGTGCTTAATGACTTACAAAGAGACTTAGACTCCCACACAATAATAGTGGGAGACTTTAACACTACACTGTCAATATTACATAGATCAACAAGATAGAAAATCAACAAGGATATCCAGGACTCGAACTCAGACCTGAAACAACTAGACTTAACAAATATTTACAGAACTCTCCTCCACAAATCCACAAAACATACATTTTTCTCAATATCACATTATACCTATTTTAAAAGTGACCACATAACTGGAAGTAAATCACTCCCCAGCAATTGCATAGCATTTCACAGGTTTAAATAAAATATTGGTTGTCTGCTTATTTGTTATTTTCATCCCTTATTCCTTCCTGTCTCCATTGTTAAACACAATTATTGGCATAAAAGAGGTTTTTAATACCCATTTTTAGACTG
>PVKP010052823.1:0-12254 GCA_004027715.1 Plecturocebus donacophilus | reverse complement strand
AATAGCTGGTATTACAGTGCCCGACACTACGCCCAGCTAAGTTTTTGTATTTTTAGTAGTGATAGGGTTTCACCATGTTGGCCAGCCTGGTCTTGAACTCCTAACCTCACGATTCTCCCACCTTGGTCTCCCAAAGCGTTGGGATTTTAGGCATGAGCCACTGCACCTGGCCAACTCTGGGGACTTCTTGATTGGGGATACATTCAGAGTCTGGATTAGAGTGAGCCAATCAAAGTGACTAGGTCATGACATTTAAGGATGTGTGAAAACTCGGAGCCAGCCCTGCCCCTGTGCATCCTTGAGAGTGAGGGCTTCCCTAAACGTTGTGTCCTACATGCCTCTCTTGGCTTACCTTTGTGCTGGCCCAGATTACATATAGCTTGCTGCTATTTCCAGGGTTGTTTAGATGCCATGACGTGAGTAGACCATGGGGTGGGAAGTTTTTTGGAAAAGGAAGTGATTCCAAGTCCTGAGGAATGCAATGGGCCCCTGGTCCAAAGAGGAGGAGGGTATTGGCATAGATTCATGAAATCTGGCTTGCATCTTAGCCTTTGCAATTTTAGACTTGGATTTCTCATCCATAAAGTGGGAATAATAACTGTTTTCTGCTTGCAGGGGGGTTAGGAGGGTTGGACTTGGGAGATGGCACATGTCCAGCATGGTGGCCGGCATCTGGTAAGTCAGTCAGGTGGAGGATTCATGGTAACTGCTGTTAAGTCTGTATGTTTTGAAGTGGAATCATTATGAATATCTACTGATCATCTAGTATAGCCAGGATATGATCTAAGCACTCTACACATATCAGTTCATTGAATCTTAATAATACCTCTCTGAGATTGGCATTGCTATTGATCCATTTTCTAGAGGAGGAGTTGGAGGCAAAAGCCATCAGCTGGTGGGTATAGGAGCCAGAAATGGGAACCACCCATGTTCCACCTACCTGCCCCAGGACCCCTGAGCCTGCCTTAGGGGTTCATTCATTTGGGTCTGAAAGGCATTTAGGTATTCTGAAGGCAGACCCAAGAGGAAGCACAGGAGAGAAGAATGATCATGGGTTTTAGAGCCAGGGGAAGCTGAAGTGAAAATTCTGGCTGTCAACTCATTACCTGTGTCATTGGGTACTCTCTCTGAAGGGTGTTCATAACACAGGGATCATAAAGATAGTGGGAGGATGGAACGAGATGATGCTTGTAAAAGCTCTGCATGGTACCAGGCACATAGTGAGTGCCTGTCAATGTTGACATTTTACTCTCTCTGTTGCTCTGACCCACCTTGCAGGATGCTGTAGTCATCACACAGTGCTCAGGACTTACCAGGAGCCCAACAGACATTGGAGGTTTAGTTTAGCCCTCAACTAAAATATAGGAAGCATAAAAGGTAAACCTTTTAACTGAGCATTTGCCAGACAGTAACATTTTGATAGGCCCCTAGGAGTAGGGCTTCCTGGACACCTGAACAGAGGGCTCTAAACGAGCAAGCTTGTGGTTTCTCTGCTCCCCAATCCTGTCCTTACCCTGCAAGAGATGACCTTAAAAAACCCCAGAAGTTCAGAATTTAATTCTAAGTGCATATATGCTGGATTGTAAACTTGTCTGAGGGCAAAGACCAGGTCTGGCTTCTTCAAAACTATTGCCTTCAGGTCTAGCACAAAGCACAATTGAGTTGATATGTGGTGAATGAATGAATCAGTGAATAAATGAATGAAGATATCAAGACTCTTCAGTCTGGAAAGACGCAGAGTTAGCAGAGGAAAGTCCTGAAGGGTTTGGAGAGGACAAACACAGATTTCACTAAATACTGGAACAGATCCATGAGGAATATTCCTAGCAGGGACTCTCAGGAGACATTAAAAAAATAACAGCTTTATTAAGATATAGTTCACATATCATAAAATCTACCCTTTTAAAGTCTACAGTTCAGTGGCTTTTAGTATGTCCAAAGAGTAATGCAACCATCACCACTAACTAATTTCAAAGCTTCTTCATTACCCATCTCTCAAAATCTGTAATCATTACTACTCTCTCTTTATTCTCCTCTTCCTTGGTGTCAGAAACAACTGATCTGTTGTTTCTATTGATTTGCCTATTCTGAAAACTTCATATAAATGAAATAATACAATATGACTAGATTCTTTCACTTAGCAGAATGTTTTCAAGGTGCACCCATGTTGTACCATGGATCAGTCCTTCCTTTTTATGGCTGAATAATCTTCCTTTGCTTAGATTGATTACAGCTGGGATTTTGTTAGGGACTGTGTTGAATATGTAGATCACTATGGCCATTTATCAATATTAACTCTTTTTTCAATTCATGATCGTGGGAGAATATTTTCATCTATTTCAGTCTTCCTTATTTCAACATGTTTTGCCATTCTTAGTGTAGAATTCTCGCACTTCTGTTGCTGACTTTATACCAAAGTGATTTCTTCTTTTTGATTCTAATCAAAAAAGAATTGTTTTTAAAATTTTATTTCTGGATAGTTCATTGCTAATGGATAAAAATAGAATTGATTTTGTAGCTTACATCTTATATCTTGATGTAAGATACAAGACTGATCTCATATCTTACAACTTTATTAAACTTATTTGATAATTCTGATGATTTTGAGTATGTGTGTGAGTCATTCCTTAGGATTTCCTATATACCAGTTCATGACATCTGCAAATAGATCTAGTCTTCTAACTTGGATACTTTTTATTTATTTTTTCTCTTGCTTAATTGTACTGGCTAGACCTCTAGTACAATGTTAAATAGGAGTAGTGAGAATGAATATTTTTGTCTTATTTCTGATCTTGGAGGGAAAACATTCATTCTTTCACCATTAAGTATAATTTTAACCATGGGGTTTTTTTTTCTCAGATGCTCTTTTTAGGTTATGAAAAAGTCTGTGAAAAATTGGTATTTATTCTTTAAACATTTAGTAGAATTCACCAGTGAAGCCATTCGGGCCTGGGCTTTTCTTGGTGGGATTTTTTTTTTTTAATTAGAAATTCATTCCTCCACTTGTTATAAGTCTGTTTAGATTTTCAATTTCTTCTTGAGTCAGTTTTTGTAGTTTGTGTCTTCCAGGAATTTTCCCATTTCATCTAGGCTATATTATCTGTTGACATATTATGTGCGTAGTATTTCCTCATAATCTGTTTTATTTATAATTTATTTTATTTTATAAGGTGGATAGTAATGTCCACTCTTTCATTCCTGGTTTAAGTCATTTGAGTCTTCATTTTTCTTTGTGGGGTAAAGGTTTATCAATCTTGTTGATCTTTTGAAAGAACCAACCTTTGGTTTCTTTAATTTTCTCTATCGTCTTTCTATTCTAGCTTTCATTTATTTCTGTTCTAGTCTTTATTATTTCCTTCCTTCCGCTTGCTTGGAGTTTAGTTTGCTCTTGGTTTTCTAATTTCTTAAAATGAAAGTCTAGGTTATTCTTTGATATCTTGCTTCTTTTTTAAAAATAGGCATTTATAACTATAAATTTCCCGAGGGACATTTAAAAATAAATACAAGGTTGTACTATTTAAGTTTTGAGAAGTTATCTAAGCTGAAAAGAGAACGAAAACAAGTAAGGTTTAGGTTGGTGTTTCTGCAAATGTTCTGTGTGAAAATACATTTGGGAATAGTTGGCTTAAAGGAAGTGAAACAGCTTTTCCCACTGTAGCATGACTGTGGCCCTTTTATATGCTAGTGTAGGATATGACTCTCCCTGGGGAGGTGTGGCCCTTGAGTTCCCAGGTTTTATTTGCCCAAGGAATGCTTCATTGCTGGCATTCTGCAGGGCAGGGTAGCATCATGACACAGGGACCCTGGGTGCTTTTGCCTTTGTAACCTTCTCCTTCATAGAAAATATTAAAAATTATATTTTATAAACACATTGACATAAAGACATATCATGCAACTGAATTCATCATGATATGAATTCACTTATTATATTCATTTTTTTCTACGTTTAAAAGAAACGAAAACATTTTTGATTAATGAAACATCATATGCCTTGAACAGTGTGGTGGGTCCTCTGCTACTGTGCCTGCTGGAGAAGTTAGCCAGATGCAGAGCTCAGCCAAGTGCAGAACATTCCCAGGAGACATGAGCACCCCGCTAAGCTCAGTGAGAGCTTCAGGACAGGCTGGCAAGGACAGACCCTGAAGTACAACTGTCTGAGGCCCAAGCCACTAGGGCCAAGCCAGGGTCATTGTAGTACTGTGGCCACGAGTCGTTTCTGGCATTCAAAAAGAAATAAAAATGTAATTGGTCAGGAGCTCAGCATCTTCATAAAGAGGAAGATGAGGCCGGGCGCGGTGGCTCAGGCCTGTAATCCCAGCACTTTGGGAGGCTGAGGTGGGTGGATCACGAGGTGGAGAGATCGAGACCATCCTGGCCAACATGATGAAACTCCGTCTCTTCTAAAAAATGCAAAAATTAGCCAGGCATGGTGGCACGCACCTGTAGTCCCAGATGCTTGGGAGGCTGAGGCAGGAGAATTGCTTGAACCCGGGAGGAGGAGGTTGCAGTGAGCCGAGATCACGCCACTGCATTCCAGCCTGGGGCCTGGCAACAGAGCGAGACTCTGTCTCAAAAAAAAAAAAAAAAAAAAGAGGGGAAGATGAAATAAAATAACCCCATTCTGTCTACACCTGCCTCTCTCTCTTTAAAGGTTTTAGTTTGCTTGGGAGGGGTTGAAATGTACACCAGATCTAACCCAGTTAGACTGCAGAACAATCAATAATGAGACAATACGCCATTGTTATTCAGAAATACTGCCCTTTTGCACAATCCCTGCACCCACAGCCAGCTCCTCCCAGAAAGAAAGGCAGGACAGCAGTTGTCATAGGATCAATATCTTCTAGCTTTGGAGGAATCGATCCCAAGGCAGCCTTCTCCCTACCTAAGACTTGGGTAGGGGAGAGAAGTGAGCACTCAAAAGCAAGATGTGCAAGAGAGGTGCACTTAGTCATGGGAACTGTGGAAGGGGTCTCTGCATCTAAGCTGCCTTTTATATTCGGGAAAAGTTGAGAGGTGGGGGCTTGTGGCATTGCCTGAACTCACACAACTTGCATGAGCTAGAGCTGGCATCAGAACTCCAGTCACCTGATGTCCACTTTGGCACGATCTGAGTTTTATAAAATACATTCGCCAAATATTTACAGATTCCTAGATTGGCTGGCGACTCTGCTTGGCAACGCATTGGTTAGGATCTTGGCGGAAAAGCAATGGCGTCATCAATAAGGTTAATTGAGGAGGGTTTAACAAGGGAACTGTTTACTGTGCTGCAGCAGGGTTAAGAAAATCAATAAAGGATGACAAAGCACTCAGGACAGGCAAGATTGGGAAGCTGTTACTGTCCCCAGGTCCCCAGGCCTGAACCGGAAGGGGGAGGAAGATGTTCTAGAACCTGGGGAGCTGTCTCAGAGGCTACTTAGGGGCTTGCTGCCTTGGCCAACCCATGGCTTGGAGGGAGGGACCCAGGAGAGTAAGTACACGGACTCCTATCTCTTCCCACCCTCTACTCTCCTTTCTTTTTCTCCCTTTTTTTTTTTTTTTTCCCCCCCTATTTTAAGACAGAGTCTTGCTCTGTTGCTCAGGCTGGAGTGCAGTGGCCTGATCTTGATTCACTGCAACCTCCGCCTTCCGGGCTCAAGCGATTCTCCTGCCTCAGCCTGCCAAGTAGCTAGGATGACAGGGGCCCACCACCACAACCAGCTAATATTTGTAATTTTAGTAGAGATGGGGTTTCACCATGTTGGTCAGGCTGGTCTTGAACTCCTGACCTCAAGTGATCCACCTGCCTTGGCCTCCCACAGTGCTGAAATTATACGCATGAGCCATTCCTTGTGCCTGGCCTACTCTCCATTTTTCATTGGCACCTTCCCAACTAGAAGCCAGAGAACACTGCCTGCCTGTGGCTTCAGCCTAGTGCACAGAGCAGGCAGGAGAAGGCTGGAGAAAGTCTGCACTGGTGAGTGGACACGATCCAGCACAGCACAACCAACAGGAGACAGAAGAGCCAGTCCTTTGAGCTAGGAGCTCATGATGGAGTAGGGGCATAAAGAACGATGAGGAGCCCTGGCTTTTGTACCCTGTAAACTCAAAGTGCTATGGTAATGCGAAAGAAGAAAACTGGAGAGGGGATCAGTGAAGAAAGTCAGGGAAGGTTTCCAAAGGAAGAGCCTTGAACTGAGTCCCAGACATTGAATACGAATGAAGTAAAGGAGAAGCAGCTTGTAAGTACAGGCAAGGGAAACTGGATAGAAATGGGTGCCAGGCTGCAAAGTTTGGGTTTTAACCAGAAGGTATAGGATGTCATTAAAATATGTTATGAGACCATGGGCGAGGAATTAACAGGACTTCTTTCTAATGATGGGTTTTGGTCACTCTGCCTTTTCTTCTACATCGTAGACTCTTTTTTTTTTTTCCCATCACAAATTGGATCAGTTGTTCAATGGTGCCCAAAGGGCCAGGCAATAGTCAATATGTTGATCAGTGGCCCTATTGGAAGCCAAGCCCTAACCCCCTAACTCCTCCAGATCCTCAATTCTCTAGACAGTCTGGTTCTCCAAGTAATAGATCTTCACAGGCTGGATGGGGTAAGCAGTCTTTGGCAAGCAGTATTACATTTCCTATTATTTTACTCTGTTTCAAATTCCATACTCATTCATATGGCCAACTTTAAACCAAGTAAATTATTCTTCTGGTGACTCTCTTCATCCTGAAGTTGAAAACCTCCTGAAAGTAGTGGAAACTCAAGTTCTAAGATAGGGAAATAACGCTGATGTACTTTTATGAAATGTTTTCCCTTTTAAAATGATTTATTACAGTTTGCCATGATTCAAGCCTCTTTAGGCTCTTGCAGATGAATTTAATTAAACAAAATATATATATATATATTTGCAACAGAATTAAATAAAGCATATAAAGGACCAAACTCTATAACTGCAATAAAAGCATCCATTCTCTTATATCTCTTATAATTGAGATTCAATTTCACTTTCTCCTCTGTCTCTGCTATTAGTTAGAATCCCAGAGTGAAAAGGGTGAAGTTGTTTTATTGCTATCAGAGTCGGAGAGAGAATGAGGCTTATGGATTTTCTGGACCTCTTTTGTGCGTGCTTTGCAGTAGTCTAGCATTCTTTTGGTGGATATTCACTATCTGTAGATTGAATCTTGGCACAGTTGTAAAATAAACACAGTGTTGCATTCAAGTATATATAATACTTGAGGCAAAAAGAATGATAAAGATGTATTTCTCAGTTGTCAAGTTCTGAGAAAAAACGCATGGAAAGGGAGCAGGTATCTCTATAGAGTCATACCTAGGTAATTCTGCAGCTTCTCCCTAGTTTCTGGGTTTGAATTCCAGCTTCTTTTCTTTTTGTTTCTTTTTTTTATTCTTTTGGTAAGCCTTTCAAATGCTGGTGCTCCATGTTCAAAAATGTGCATGTGAATATCATGCTTTGCTTGTAGGCACGCACACGTTTTCACCTATGTCTCAACTCAGAAGAAAAGATGCTTCATTGTGACTGAGAGGGCCCAGTAGTATTCTTAGAGTTGCTGCCAAGCTGCTTTAGAGCTGAGAATTTCAAGGGAATTGAAAATTAGGCTTCTATTTTCTTTGTCACTTTTCCTCATCTATCATTATAATAATGTATTCAAAAGTGATCACGAACTTTTTCATCAGCAATAATAATTAAAGTCTTTCAAGAAGCTATTCTTGTCTCCAGAGGAAACACCTTTTTTTCTCTGGCCTTTAAGAAAATACAAATATTAAGGATGAAATCAAATCTATAGCTTCTAACATCGTGGCTAACGGGTCTATGAATATCAATCTGAAGAACGTATTCACATGCACCAGAACCCCCCAACAACACGTAATTTATTCCCCTCCCCCCTAGAATTTTCACATTCCTCAGTCCCATTTCTGTATTATTTCAGACATTCCTTATTTTTATTTTGATTCTCGATAAGCAGAAAGAAGAGATTCAGAGGCTTTTTTCTTGTTAGATTCACAGCAGGGATTTTTTTATAAATATGGAAACTACAGCAGAGTTCGATTGTGTATGTGAACTGGAAACCAGCAGCCCCTTTAAAGCCTAATTTATTAAAAATAACCACATGGCAACAAGGATCTTTCTTCTTCCTTCTCTTGAGTTGGTGAAAAGTGAGACTGTGAAAATAAATAGCAAGCCTTGGAAAATCCTGTCTAATAAACTCAAAATGCTAGATCAGGTAAAACATATTTTTAGAAAAAATCCTGGACTATTAAGAAAAAAACAAAAAGGGAAAGAAAGATTCAATATTTCACTTGTAAGGACCCACTATTCAAAGAAAGAATGTTGGTTCCACTGACTCCCTGAAGATAAATGATGGAGAAATGAAAGCCGTCTTTCCTTCCAATGTTATAATTCCTTGATGCATTTTGCAAGCTCTTGAATCAATTGGCAAGACCTGAAGGCAATTTCATTTTCTAGAAACCCTCCTCTACCCCTAATTTCCTAACCAAGTCAATGGTGGATCACTGAGATTCACGTTCCTGGGTATCTCATTTCCTCTTGATATCCCGAGGCTACTTCTAATAAAGAGGGAGAGGTGGAGAGACCCAGAGACTCACAGGGAGCCTCATATAATCACTTCTGTCAAACCAAAATTCTGACTCATGCTAATTCACCGTGACCGATCATTGGGAATTCAAGAAATACGCTAGATCTACACTGTTAATTTAAATTATTCCAATGTACCTTGTCTACCAGAGAAGAAAGGAACATGATTTCTTCTTTCTGCCTGGGGGTGTGGAGTCAGCCATCTGGCTACAAGGGCAGAGGTAGTTAAACCTCACTCAGGATGAGGGACTTGATGGAAAATAGAGCCAGGAGCCCCTGCCCTAATCCGTGCCATGGCCTTCGTCGGGTGCTTTTCAGGTTTAAAGGAGGGTCTGATTGAGCCAAAATGATTACTGTCACAGGACTTCTTTATGGTTTTCTTTTAATCACCAAGCCTGGGTAAAATTGTCTATTGATTGACCTTAAATGAAATCTACTTTAACCTGGGAACTCCATTAAAAGAATAATTCAAGAGGCCATCTCTCTAGCAGCTCATTGTTAACCTGACTGCCTGAGAATTAATGATGCATACCGTTCTGGGAGACTCGTAATTCTTTCCAAGTTTAAATATGTATCTGAACTCCTTGAACCCTTGCTGTGTTCTCCTTCTCCACTAGTCTGAGTTTCATTTCTTCTTCTTCCCTTTGAGAAATGAATTTTTGTTTTCCCTTCTTTAGAATCAGATTCATTGGTGCTCTCCGTGTTCCACATTCTAGTGGGTCAGCTGTGAGGGAAGTTCCTAGAATGATCTACCCACCCCCTCATCACCCAGACTCTCTCTCCCAATGACCAGAGAGCACTGAAAATGCAATTTGCCTTCTGTAGTTGCCCATACATGCTGCACCAAATGCATTCCAATTTGTACTAGAAAGGGTCACATTTTGGAAGAAATTGTCCACTCTGGACATATTTACTCCTGAAGGATCCACAAAACAATGCCTGCTGGAGATTTTGGTTTTGCATGGAAATATGGATTGGTTCAGGATGTCAGAAGTAAAGCAGTGGGGATAGATGATGATACCTAATGTTGGCAGCTAGGCATGAGAGGACCTGCCTTTCCACACTAGAGACTGGATTAGACGCTGTGTGCCTCAGCCTGTCACCTGCCTATTGATCTGAAAGGGGATTGGCATGACACCCAAATAGACAGTGAGAAGAACTTACATGGGGAACTCGACATCCCAGCTGTCATCATGCAAGAAGCCTGTATCAATTATGGCTCATTGACAGGGACTAAAGTTAGGGGTGGAGGGATCCAAATTCAGTAACATGAGTATTAGGAAAAAACAACAGCTCAGAATAAGAGCAGGTAACAACCTCCATGTACCTTCTCCCTCTCTGCCCATCCATGGTTGTGTGATCACACTATACACTGTGCTATAACCCTGCACAAATCTTACTTATGGCACTTGTCACACTTAATTAAAATTGCCTGTATAATTGCTTAGTTTCCTCATTTGATTCTACCATCTGTGGGGACAGGGACTTGCTGGCCCCGGACTGCTCCTGAGATGAATCCAGTGCTCAGCCCTGGGTGGGCAGTCAATAAATTGCATCGTTGAATAAATGAATGAAACATCCATAAAATATTCAGAGGAAATACATGCTTCTGAAAATGATTTACTCTAGGAACCAGAAGAAAAGTTTAGAAGACCAAGCCAGAAGACATGGCCCGAGGAGAAAAAGAATAGAACGTCCTAGGAGAGGAGAGATTGAGGTTGAAAGAGAACTGTCTTGAGACACAGTCCCTACCTGGAGATGGCACTGAGGAGGCAAAGAAGCATTGAAAGGAAACTAACGTTGCAGTGGCAGAATTAAAATTCAGTCTTGAGGCCAAAAGGAACAGAATCAACATTGCAGATCAATGACTGATTGCTGACCAATGAATGACCTGAATATGAATTTGAGAAGCTCTCCCAGAATGCAGAAAAAGGAAATCTATAATGAAATCAGATATAAGAATATAAGAAATAAGACGTCATCATGGAATTGGAGAAGACTTAGGGGCAGATAGAAATATTCTATCATGTTTCAGGCAAAATTAATGAAAAGGGTACCATTTCTAAACAAACTCAAATTACAACAATAAAGACAAAAAACTTCTCTTTCCCCACCCTACATTCCTCCCCAGGGAGGTGGAATGAGCTACAGAGTGGTGAGTCTGGGATGAACCGATGGATCCCAAGCAGCTCAGCTCTTTCTCCCTTCTCCTTCTCTCCGGGACCCTCACTGACCAAGTCATTCTGTAGAACCATCACCACCCGCAACACGGGTTGCTTTCCTCTTCCATTCTTTTCACACATACTCATGGAGTGTCTACTTTGTGCGGTGCTTGGGCTCCATGCTGAGGAGTTCAGAGCAAGTCTGATTGAGAAGACAAGAGGCGAACAGCCAGATGAGTGTACCGAAGGGGCAGGCAGTCCTGAGAGCCCTGAGGCAGAACAAAGCAAGGCAGAGGGCTGAGGGATCACGTGGAGGGAGGGGCGCGCCTTCCTAGAGAGGTGATCCGGGAAGGCTGCGTGGGTGAAGTGACATTCCAACAGGCCTGAGAGATGTCTAGGGAAGAATGTCCAGGCAGGGGGAACAGCCAGGGCAAAGGCACTGAGGAGGAACAGGGCCAGGGCCTGATTAAGGAATGTCCAGGTCAGGAGGCTGCAGCCAGCAAGCGGCGGGGGATGGCAGGGGTCGTGGTTGCATGTGTGCGTGCTGCGTGTGCTCACACATGGGTATGGTGTGTGTATGTATGTGATTTGTGGGAGACACATGTATGATGTGGTTGCATATGTGTGATGTATGTGGCGTATGTGGTGTGATGTGTAAGTGTATGTGTGGTGTGTATGGTGTGTGATGCATGTGTGGTGTGTATGTGGTATGTGTGGTGTGTCTGATATATTTGTGGCTTGTAGCATGTATACAGTGTGTCTGTGGTGTGTGGCATATGGTGTGTAATGTTTGTGCTGTGTATGTGTAGTGCGTGGTGTGTATATGGTTTGTGCAGTGTGTTATGTGGTGTGTGTGGCATATGTGAGGTGTGTCTGGTGGGTGTATTGTATTTGTGGTGGATGTGGTGTATGCGTGGTATGTATGTTGTGTGTTATGTATGTATGGTGTGTGGCATACATGTGTGGTGTGTGGTGTGTGTGGTGTATGTGTGCTGTGTGTGATATGTGTAGTGTGTGTGGTGTGTGTGATGTGTGTAGTGTGTATGGTGTGTGTGGTATATGTGTGGTGTGTGGTGTACGTGTGGTGTGTGTGGTATATGTGTGGTGTACGTGTGATGTGTGTACCGTATGAGTGTGGTGTGTGTGGTGTATGAGTGTGGTGTGTGTGTGGTGTATGTGTGCTGTGTATATGTGGTGTGGTGTGTATATGGTATGTGTAGTGTGTCTGTGTCCTGTGTATGTGTGGTGTGTGGTATGCGTCTGTGTATGTGTGGTATGTGTACTGTGTACATGTGGTGTGTGTAGCGTGAGTGTGCGTACTGTGTATGTGTGTGTGGTGTGTGTAGCGTGTGCTGTGTATGTGCTGTGCGTGTGTGGTATGTGTGTGATGTGGAGTGCATAGCATGCAGTGTGTATGTAGTGTGTGTGGTATGTGTGTGGTGTGGAGTGCGTAGCATGCAGTGTGTATGTAGTGTGTGTGGTATGTGTGTGGTGTGGAGTGTGT
>PVKP010052822.1:0-12254 GCA_004027715.1 Plecturocebus donacophilus | reverse complement strand
GCCTTGGGGTTGCTCTTCTTGAGGAATATCTTTGTGGTGTTCTCTGTATTTCCTGGACTTGAATATTGGCCTGCCTTGCTAGGTTGGGGACGTTTTCCTGGATAATATCCTGAAGAGTATTTTCCAGCTTGGATTCGTTCTCTTCGTCACATTCAGGTACACCTATCAAACGTAGATTAGGTCTTTTCACATAGTCCCACATTTCTTGGATTCTTTGTTCATTCCTTTTTACCCTTTTTTCTGTCATCTTGCCTTCTCGTTTTATTTCATTGAGTTGATCTTTGACCTCTGATATCCTTTCTTCTGCTTGGTCAATTCGGCTGTTGAAACTTGTGCATGGTTCGCGAAGTTCTCGTGTTGTGTTTTTCAGCTCCATCAATTCACTTATATTCTTTTCTAAGTTGTCCATTCTCGTTAACATTTCGTTAAATCTTCTTTCAACATTCTTAGTTTCTTTGCATTGGGTTAGAACATGTTCTTTTAGCTCACAGAAGTTTCTTATTATCCACCTTCTGAAGCCTGATTCTGTGAGTTCATCACACTCATCCTCCGTTAGGCCTTGTTCTCTTGCTGATGAGGAGCTGCGATCCCTGGTAGGAGGAGAGGCATTCTGATTTCAGGTGTTCTCAGCCTTTTTGCACTGGTTTCTTCCCATTTTTGTGGATTTATCCACCTGTCGTCTTTGTAATTGCGGACTTTCAGATTGGGTCTCTGAGTGGACGTCCGGCTTGTTGGTGATGAAGTTTTTTCTGTTTCTTAGTTTTCCTTCGGGGCGCGCCCCTTCCCTACAGAGTTGGGCCTTCTCGGGTTCAGCTGTGCTTGCTCTCGGTCCTCAGCGCTTCCAATTGCTGTTCTCCTTGTGGGGATGGACCGGCCGAGCCCGACTAAAAGGGCATCCAGTCTTGTACACTCCGCACCGAGAAGCGCTGCGCCGGCCAAAAGAGTCGTGCTGGCGACCCGTGTGGCTCCTTCGCCGGGAATCTCCCAGTCTGTGGGCATCAAAAATTCGTCTGCAATCGCGGCATCCACTTGCTCTCTGCACTTTCACTGGGAGCTACAGTCCTGAGCTGCTGCTATGTGGCCATTTTGGATCTCTCTCCGCCCGGTGATGAAGTTTTTCTGTTTCTTAGTTTTCCTTTGGTGGACGCCCCTTCCCCTCAGAGCTGGACCTTCCTGGCTTCGCTGTGCTTGCTGTGAAACTCTCAGTCCTCAGCGCTTCCAATTGCTGTTTTCCTTGTGGGGATGGGACCAGCCGAGCCTGTCCGTCTGTATACTCCGCACTGGGAAGCGCTGCACTGGGGCACTGGCAAAACAGTCGCGCCGGCCAAAAGAGTCGCGCTGGTGACCCGTGTGGCTCCTCTGCCGGGAATCTCCCAGTCTGTGGGCAACAAAAATTTGTCGGAAAGTGCGGCGTCCACTCGTTCTCTGCGCTTTCACTGGGAGCTATATTCCTGAGCTGTTGCTAATCGGCCATCTTGGATCTCTCTCCCTCACATCTACTCTTAAGAAGACAAGAACTTGGAGGTGGAGGTGTTGATGTTGATGGTGGAGCTGGCCAAAAGCCAGTCTTCTACCACGACTGCTTCTCATGGTGCTGCCATCATTACCACCATTAATTTGGAGCTAGTTCTGGCCCCAGCTACCCCCTTAGGGCTCTGTGTGTTACTCCAGACTGTTTCTTTTGTTTGTTTTGCTCTGTTGCCCAAGCTGGAATGCAGTGGTGCAACCTTGGCTCACTGCAGCCTCCACTTCCCAGGTTCAAGTGATTCTCCTGCCTCAGCCTCCTGAGCAGCTGAGACTACAGACATGTGCCACCATGCCCGACTAATTTTTGTATTTTTAGTAGAGGCAGAGTTTCACCATGTTGGCAAGGCTGGTCTCAAACTCCTGACCTCAAATGATCCACCCATCTCAGCCTCCCAGAGTGCTGGGATTTCAGGCATGAACTACCATGTCCAGGCCCCAGACTGTTTCTTTACCTCTAAGCTGCTCCAGACTTACCCTTTCTGATCAGAATGCTGGACACAAAGCAGTCTTTCTTTGGAGGGATATCTTAATAGATTTAGAATCTTTTACCAAATTCTAGAGAAAGTAGAAGGGGGTTAACAGGAAGGAACTCCCATTTATTGAGTGCCTGTTAAGTATTCATTTATATCAATTAATTAATTTAATCCTCACTGGAGTTTTGCTAGCCCCTTATACATGAAAAGACTGAACTGAGAGACTGAATAACTTCCTCAGTATTACACAACTTGCAAATGGTAGAACAGAGATTTGAACCAAGTCTATCTGTCTGTGAAGATTTTGACAGGCAACTTTAGTGTCCTGGATGAGAGTGCTGGAGACAAACCACCTGAGTTCAAATCTGGACTCTTCTGTGTAATAGCTTTCTGTTAGATAAGTTACTTCCCTGAGCCTTAATATCCACATGTTTATAATGGGGATCAGAGTAGTACAGTACCTACTTTATAGGTTAAATATTTGTAGTGTTAGGAACAGTGCCTGACAGTAAGCTTGTAGTACATGTTACTGTTAATATCATTACTGTCATCATGATTACTTTTCCCACTCTACAGTCTCTCTTCATAAGTTATAAAGGAATGTTAGAAGTCAGCAAAAGAAAAGAGGTTATGGACAGGCAGCAAGGCCTAGGTTCTTCAAGTCCTTCTGATGTTTACCTTCACGAAAGTTCCCCTAAGCAGCGTTTCATGCACAATATGATCTGTGATCTGATTCTTGCCCTGGATAGCCCATTTCTGCTGGGCTTCTTGGATTCTCATTTTCTAATAATCTGATCCTTTCCTGTCTGGGTTGTATGTCTTACAGGTATGAGACATCTTTGTTGGATTTGGTTCAGTCTCTGAGCCCAAACTCTGCTCCCAAACCTCAGCACTATCCTTCCAGAGAAGCTGGGTCCTGGAATCACGGTACTTTCCGACTCAGTCCTCCAAAATTGACCCGGAAGAAGATGGGGATGCACAGGACCCCTGAAGAGCTGGAAGAGAATCAAATTCTGGAAGACATATTTTTCATTTGACGTACTGGAAAATTTCCCTAGGAAATTTGTGGGTTTCCTCTCATACTGACCTAGGATTTTAAATTATTTCATTGCAAAGTAATTGTGTCTCTTACAAGGACCTATATCACTAGCATCCTGTTATGTATTGAATATAGAAATCATTCTAACAACCCAGGGTGTTTTCAGTCAGACCAGGCATTCGATAACACACTAAGCGGGTAGGAATGGAAGATGGTATCTTTTTCATGCTAAACAGAGATTAGAAAATTAACATAGGATGTTCTCTGCATGGTGGAAACCATTGCATATTCAGCCTCATTTCAAGAGTGTATCCTTCTCAAACTTCTGCTAGAAAAGGCTGGCTCACTTTTATATACAAGAAAAACCTTTCCACTGAAAGATCCCTCTAATTTAAAAGTAACCCCTTTGAAACATAAGCAGTTTCAGAAACGCAGACCCTCTCACCTTTCTCATCCTGTTCTCTCACAGCTATGTCCCTGTACGTGGTCCTTTAATTCTGAAGTTGGAGTCGGTGCCCTTGCCATCACAAACAACACTGAGGGCCAACTGTGAGTCCGTCTCAGCAGCCATCAGCCTGGCGGCTGCTCATTCCATAACCAAAGAGCTCAGTGAGCTAGAGGGTGAGACCCAGCCAATCCTTGGGAGCAGGCAGCACGAAACCACATCAGGGACTGATTGCCCTGGGGAAATTCAGCGGAGGCACAAGCCTGAAGCACTCTTCCTACCAATGTTCAGGTGACCACCCCGATATCCCAGAATGAATAAGAGCAATCTCTAGGTATTTTTTAGTGACCCAAGTATTCAGTTTATTCACCCTCCATCACATGTGCTCCTGTGAACTTCCCAAAGTTGTGTCTGGGGAAAATGCCACTAGAGAGAGAGTGACACTAGCTGCTGCAAGCTGATGGGCTTCCTCTGGCCCTCCCTTTTCCTCTATGGGGATTAAAGAATATGAGCTGACCAGGCCTTGCAGTGCTCTGCTCATGGCCCCAAAGAACCATCTCTACTTCCCAGAGCATGTTCCACCACCCAAGCAGGGTCTCCCTGCTTTTTCTCACTGGGACTCACTTTGACCCAGAGAAAACCTGTGGAAGTTATGCAGTGCAGACCTCATCCTCTCTGCTGTCTTTTCTCCCACAGAGCTCTTGAGATGGGTCCTTCAGCTTGCAGTGGGCTCCAGTAGCCTCTCAAGCTAATGGGGATGATGACCCTGGTTTAGCCAGAGTTCAAAACTCTTCAGTCATTGAAAGCAAGGGGAGCGTATGCCAGGGCAGCCTGCATGCAGTGAGCCTGCATGGCTTCTCTGAATTACTGTTTTAATTGGAGCTAGATTATTTCAATCTAGAAAAGCCTTCTTGGGCAGCCTCCTTGTTCAGATAGATCCAAAGCTCGTGTCTCTTCAGACTGAGCCTGGCCCCGTTGCCTCCACCCAGCCTTCTTTCACTTGGATTTTTTTATTCTTTGGAGGATAAAAGAATGGAGCCCACCAATATTCTATTTTTCTTCTGAAATAAATAAAAAGTCAGGACTAACTAGTTGTAGTCATTCCCGTAAAAAGTTGGAAGATCATTACAGATTAAAATTTCCATGTGAAGTTCACTTCTGAGAGTAACCAAATCAGTTTTATCCCATATCAAAAAGCCTTTGGAGTATGGCGCTTTCTGTGGTATAACAGAAATGGGTGGATGGCAAACTGAGCTCTCAGCCGTCTTTAGGTTGCCAGAACTTGCTTTTCCCTGCCCGCTGTGTCATGACCAGCTTACGTGCATCTGACTCCTGTGACTAACCATGCCCACAGTCACCCATTCCAGACTCCAGTGTCCTTAAAACTCTCTGGAGTGAGTGGATGCCAGAGGATCAAAAAGGGTCCCAGAAGAATGGTAAACAGAGTCTAAACTAAAGGCTTTTGAGGGTCACAGCCATAGAGTAGAGTTTGCTTCTTTGCCTCTCCATGAATGGCCAATTTGGAAAAGCAAAGATGGACTTTCAGCAGAGCATCAGTCAACACATTTTTCACATGCCGAACTTATCACCAGTTGCCTTTTTTTAATTTGTGGACATTTTGTTGGTGTTGGTGCAAGGGTAATAGGATATAAATTTGTGTATAATCTAATGTCTTCATTATTAATTGAACAGTACGTGTTAACATTTTAACCTGGTTAGATTTACTTTGAAATACATACTTATGAATGAAAGGGTTGTTGCAGAGCCTCCAAGCTATTGCAGCCTATCCCAAGAGAAAGGAGCTGGCACAAAGGAATCTGCCTTTCCTCCCTGTCAAGTCTCCTGCCCTTGACTGGTTGGGATTTGCTCGTCTAGCCTTTAGGCACTTCCCCACAGCAAGACTGGATGCATACCGAGGGTGCTGCGGATAGTGCCACGGCACTGCCCACCCTGCTGCCCACCTCCTATGAGAGAAAAACCGATCAACGTTTACAAAATGGAAAAGGATACAGCATGTCCTTTGAACTCCCTAAGTAAGGCCCAGAGTGCTTGACTTAGAGAACCGAAGTTAATCACAGAAAAGCTTTTGCTGACAGTCCCCCTTCCTGGAGGCACACTTGTGTTTATCCAAACCTGATCCCCATGATGGGGACTTTTCTCGAGTGCCCCAAATGTCATGGGGAGGGAAGGACGCTTTCTCCTCCCTCAGAGCCACTCTTCACTTGGCCCTGCTTCTGGCACCAAGTTCCTAATAGAGAACTGCTGGCCAGAGAATCGGGAGGAGAGAGGCCTGTGGGGCAGAGCTGCACGAAGTCTGCTAAGAAAGATGGAGGCTGTGGCGGACTCCTTCTAGCTCACAGTCTATCCTCAGCTCAGAGTGTATTTTGAATGTGGGCAAATGTTTATGTACGTATGAGATTTTAAGTTAATAAATCATCTCTATGGGCTATTTTCCCCATGTGGATTTGATATTGAATTGTCCCTTCCACATCCCTCATCAGATCAGTGAGGCATAGCTTGAAAGCAAGTGCAGAGCTGCAGGTTATCAAAATGTTATTTTCCTCAGTACTTGTTAAAACAGCAGGAGCCTGTGGCTGACTGAGAGAAAGGAAATGGTTTGTCACATCCCAGTAGGTTTTTCTGCTGTGGCTCCTGCTCATTCATATCACATGGACACCAAGCCTCCTCTAGACTGTGTACTTGTTGGAACAGAACATTCAATCTATGTGTACCTCTAAGTCCCTTCTCTGTGCCTAGCCCCATAGCTGCTCAGCAAGGAAGAAATATCACAGCACTTTTAAAACAAGAAAAATGGTTCTGCCTAGTTGCCTTTAGTTGCTGGAAGAATGTATATGAGGGCTTCAGTGCCTGAAACGCTCAATTCTGAGATCATGCCTGTGGATTCAACTAAGACAGTCAGAGACCCTGTCCTGCCCCCTGCCCCCTGAGCCAGGCTGGCACCTGCACCTGAGTAAGGAGACTTTGCAGCTGCCCCTCAGAGGCATAGGTAGCAAGGACAGAATAATCACTCAGCAGCTCCCAGACTGAATATGAAAATTGCTCACGGATTTCTGGTAACACCTTTTAGGTGTTTAGCATTCTGGAGACCCAGTCTGGGAATCAAGGGACTTCAATCAAGTATAGGATCCCCCCTAATTTGAAAAAATGCCCTATGAATAGCCCAGATTTTCAGCTGACTTTCTCATCTCTTATTTCCACCATTGTGGTTCTCTCTTTCCTTTTACAACAAGACTTCTAATGGGAGCACTCTTGGATTCGTTGCCCCTTTTCACCTCACAGACTGGCATTCACCCATGCCCAGTTTAGAGAGA
This sequence comes from Plecturocebus donacophilus, assembly GCA_004027715.1. Taxonomy (NCBI): domain Eukaryota; kingdom Metazoa; phylum Chordata; class Mammalia; order Primates; family Pitheciidae; genus Plecturocebus; species Plecturocebus donacophilus. Next base: position 5,438 of record PVKP010052822.1, on the reverse strand, counting down.
GATGAGTCGAAGTCTAGTTTTTACTCTTGACTGTTCAGCACTCCTGGCCAATCAGCAACCAAAGCCCGTGGACACTACTTCCTTTTATTATTATTATTATTATTTTTTTGGTAATAGCTTTATAAGATATTACTCAAATACTGCACAATCTACCTACTTAAAGTGTATAGTTCAGTGGTCTTTAGTATATTCACAAAGTTGCCACCATCACCACAATCAATTGTAGAACATTTTTATCACCCCAAAGAGAAACCTGTACCCATTAGCAGTCACCCTCCATACTGCCAGCCCTAGGCAACGATTAATTGACTTGTCTCTATACATTTGCATATCTGGACATGTCATATTAATGAAATCATATTGTATGTGGTCTTCTGTGACTGGCTTCTTTCACAGCATAATGTTTTCAAGGTTCATCCATGCTGTCACATATACGTGGTTCCTTTTGATTGCCAAATAATATTGTATCATATGAATATACAACATTTTTGTTTATCCATTAATTAGTTGATGGACATTTAGGTTGTTCCCCTGCCTTTTTTTTTTTTTTTTTTTTTTTAGTTATTATAAAGAATACTGCTATAAACATCCATGCAAAACTTTTTGCTATAATTCCAGCACTTTGGGAGTCTGAGGAGGTTGGATCACAAGGTCAGGAGTTCAAGACCATCCTGGCCAATATGGTGAAACCCCATCTCTACTAAAAATACAAACAGTAACTGGGCTTGCTGGTGGGTGCCAGTGGTCCCAGCTACTTGGGAGGTGGAGGCAGGAGAATTGCTTGAACCTGGGAGGCAGAGGTTGCAGTGAGCCGAGATTGCACCACTGCACTCCAGCCTGGGCAACAGAGCGGGACTCCATCTCAAAAAACAAACAAAAAGCTTCTTGTATGGACACTCCATTAAACCAAAGCCTAATCCAAAGCAAAGCTCTGATTCTCTTCAATTCTATGAAGGCTGAGAGAGATGAGGAAGTTGTAGATGAAAAGCTTGCAGCTAGCACAGGTCTAAGGAAAGTGACCATCTCTATAATGTAAAAGTATAATGTGAAACAGCAAGTGCTGATGTAGGAGCTATGGCACATTTATTTATCCAGAAGACCCACCTATTGATGCAGGTAGCTACACTAAACAATGGATTTTCAGTGTAAATGAAACAGCCTTCAATTGCAAGAAGATGCCATTGAGGACTTCTGTAACTAGAGAGAAGTCAGTGCCTGGCTTCAAAGGACAGGCTGACTCTCTTGCTAGGGGCTAAAGTAGTTGGTGACTTTAAGTTAAATCCAGTGCTCATTCATCCTTCTGAAAATCTGAAGGCTATTCAGAATGATGCTAATCCTACTCTGCCCATGCTCTATAAAAGGAACAGCAAAGCTTGTATAGCAGCACACCTGTTTACAGCATGGTTTACTGAATATTTTAAGCACACTGTTGAGGCCTACTGCTCAAAGAAAAAGATTTCTTTCAAAATATGACTGTTCATGGACAATATACCTGGTAACCCAAGAGCTTTGATGAAGATTTACAAGATGAATGTTGTTTTCATGTCTGCTAACACAACATCCATTCTGCAGCCCATGGATCAAGGAGTAATTTCAACTTTCCACATCTTACTCTTTGGGAAATACATTTTTGAGGCTATTGCTACCATAGATAGTGATTTATCTGATGGATTTGTGCAAAGTAAATTGAAACCCTTCTGGAAAGGATCCACCATCCTACATGCCATTAAGAACATTTGTGATTCATGGGATGAGGTCAAAATATCAAAGTTAACAGGAGTTTGGAAGAAGTCAATTCTAACCCTCATGGATGACTTTGAGGGATTCAAGACTTTAATGAAGGAGGTCACTGCAGATATGGTAGAAATAGCACGAGAACTAGAATTAGAAGTGAAGCTAAAGATGTGACTGAATTGCTGCAATCTCATGATAAAACTTAAACAGATGAGGAGCTGTTTCTTCTGGATGAGCAAAGAAAGTGATTTCTTGAGATGGAATCTACTTCTGGTGAAGACAGCGTGAACATAATTGAAATGACAATAAAGGACTTAGAATATTATATAAATTCATTTAATAAAGCAGCATCAGGGTTTGAGGGAATTGACTCCAATTTTGGAAGATGTTCTACGGTGGGTAAAATGCTACCCAATAGCATAACATGCTACAGAGAAATTTTCATGAAAGGAAGGGTCAATTGTGTGCAAAACTTCTTTGCTGTCTTATTTTAAGAAATTGCTACAGTCACACTGATCAGCAACCACCACACCGATCAGTCAGTAGCCATCAACATCAAGGCAAGACCCTCCATGAGCAAAAAAGATTACAACCTCCTGTAGGCTCAAATGAGCCTTAGCAATAAAGTATTTTAAGTTAATATGTGTATACTGCTTTTAGGCATCATGCAGTTGCACACTTAGTGGCCTACGGCACACTACAATAGACTGCAGTTGTGTAAACATCACTTTTATAGGCACTGGGGAACAAGAAGTTTGATTGACTTCCTTTGTTGTGACATATGCTTTATAGTGGTGGTCTGGAACCAGCCCTGCAATATCTGAGGTATGCCTGTATGTCTTTGTGGGGTAATGACCTGGAAGTGACAGAGTTAGAAAAGAAGCATGAAAACCCAGACCCTGTGGGAGGAGGAGAGGAATCCAGAATGTTGGGCATGTAGAGTGGAGGCCAGTGGGTGCCAGACAAGCATCGAAAACTGCTAAAGCACTTCCTGTGTGCCAGACCCTCGGCTGGGCCCTATGCACCATCTTATTCAGTCCTTACGAGATGAGGCCTCTTTTCATAGTTTTCAAATCATTCCATTTTATGTGTTATGCTTGTAAGCCACATCATATCCTTTATGTAATGAGGCGAGATATACATCTATGCACACCTAAAACTTGAGGGTGACTTTTTGCACCAGTATTGAAAATGAAGCTTAGCAAAACTTGCTAAGGTTACCAGCTAGTCAGAAATAGAATTCAAACTCAGAAACTGTGGTGGGAGGGTCATTGTTTACTTCTTCCCCTCTCTTTCCTATTTCTAGTCAATCTTCAAGAAGTATCAAGTTCAGCTAGGCGTGGACTTGTAATCCCATCACTTTGGGAGGCCGAGGCAGGCGGATCACGAGGTCAAGAGATCGAGACCATCCTGGCCAACATGGTGAAACACCGTCTCTACTAAAAATACAAAAATTAGCTGGGCGTGGTGGTGTGCGCCTGTAGTCCTAGCTACTTGGGAGGCTGAGACGGGAGAATTGCTTGAACCCGGGAGGCGGAGGTTGCAGTGAGCTGAGATTGTGCCCCTGCACTCCAGCCTGGTGCCTGGCGACAGAGTGAGACTCCGTCTCAAAAAAAAAAAAAAAAAAGTGGGGCGTGGTAGCATGAGCCTGTAGTCCCAGTTATTCAGGAGGCTGAGGCAGGAGAATCACTTGAACTTGGAAGGTAGAGGTTGCAGTGAGCCGAGATCACGCCACTGCACTCCAGCCTAGGCGACAGAGTAAGACTCCGTCTCAAAAAGTTATCAAGTCCACTTCCTATTTTCAAACTTACCCACTTGTCTCTATCTTTGCTGATGCTTCCCTAGTACAATAGTTTCTTTATTGGTCTTCCTGCCAGATGGCCGGATTCATCCTAGAACGTGTGACTCTCTCTGCCTCACTCATCTTTAAATGGGGATCACAGCAGAACCTACCTCATGGAGTTATTGTGAAGGTTAAATGAGCTAACGCAGGTAGAGTGTTCAGCATAGAATATAATAGCAGAGAGGGCCACCTATTATTCTCCATAAAGCTACCAGGTGATTGTATCAAGTCACACCTGGGCTTAAAGCGTTGGTCTCCCAGTGCCCTCTGTGTTCGTACTTCTCCATGTAATGCACACGGTTCTTGGTGATTTGGCCACTGCAGCCTTTAGACCTCCAACCCCTTCTTTTCCCACTCGATTCCTCTTGGCCTCTGTGCTTCAGCCACCCTGAACTTCCGGAGTTCCTAAAGGCACCGTAGTATCCTTTTCCTGACCTTAGGAGCTTTTCTCAGCCCTCTGTACATCTTTTGTCACAATACTTGCTGGAATGGCCTGTTTACTTTTCTGAATTCTCCTTTAGTCTGTAAGCTCCAGGATGGCCAGAAAAACCTATCAGTCTTACTCATCACTAATTCCTCAGAATTGAGCATGGTTCCTGGCACATTATAGGCTCCCAGTCATTATTTATCAAACAGATGGATGGGTAGGCACCTAAGAGGGAGGAAGAAAATGTAACAATTCTGTGGCCCCAAAGCCCGGTACCCTTTGGAATACTCCAGCCTTCTTGCAGCTCTCTAAAGAAAGTGGAAAGTAAGGGCCATACTCAGAGGGCTGGGGAGGGTGGGGCTGGGAGACACCTCCACTGCTCCCTCCTCAGTCCCAGCTCCACATTCACTAGCATTTTCTTACAAATCTAAGATTTGTAACTTCACTGCTTAAAAATGCAAGTCTCCCCACCGCTTACAGGAAAGGAGTGGACCCCTCAGAGTGGCACACTGGAGCTCAGCGTCTTGCCCCTCCCTGCTCCCCTCTGCAGTTCACAGCTATTGGCCATCTCCCAAAGCCATGCTGCCGGTTCCTGCCTGTGTGACTTTTCAGGTCCCTCTCTCGGGTGAATCTTTCCAGACCTAGCTCAGTTATCACTGAGCTAGAATGTAAAGTGTTCAAAGATAACGCATATTCACTTTGGAGAACCCAGTCTTACCGCTTGTGAGCTGTGTAGATTTAGGCAAGTTGCCTGTATTCTCTAAGCCTCAGATATAATTTATAAAGATACGTATTAAGATGAGAAGTAACCATTTCCGCCTTCCAGATTTGGTGCCTGGTATGCTGACCTAGATCTAGAAAGTAGCCCAGATGAAAACAAGAATGATGAGGCCACAGTGTCCATGAACGTGGGGCGAGGCAGCGTGTCCAGTGGAGCCAGAGGAGGTGCCGAGAGGGAGGTCGTTGAAACACGTAGGAACCAGAAGGCCCAGGCGTCGGAAGCAGGGTTGACGTTTGCGAGAGAGTAGCAGAGGAGGTTGGCCAGAGGACAGGCCCTGTTTGAGATCTGGCCAGGACATCACAGCTGGCCTCTCCCTCCCCTCATCCTTGCAGGCCACAGCTGAGCAGCCTTAACTGACACCAGCACACAAACAATGGCCTATGGCCTGACCTCTGCCAGGAGGGCCTAGGCCCATGCGCTTCACCTGTTCCGCAGCTGGAAGACTCTGGGGTTTGCCTGCTTGAATCTTCCAGGTGATGCCCCACACTGTTCTCCCCATTCTGAGTCCTGAGATTGGCCAGTCCCGAGCTGAGATGAGGGAGCAGAAGGAGGGAGACGGTCTCTCTCTCCTCACTGCTCTCTCCTCACTTCTCTCCCTCCCCATGGCTCTCTCTCCTCACTGCTCTCTCTCCTCACTGCTCTCTCCTCACTGC